>CAUYON010196689.1:0-24282 GCA_963573935.1 Arctocebus calabarensis
TACTGTTACAGATAGCCTTCATGGCATTTTCTTGATCACTATATAAAGACATTGATACTCTACATTTAATAAGTTTCCCCAGTACCCTGCTAAGATGCACCGTAGGTGTGATCCCACCAATTGCCCTCCCTCCACCCATACGCCTCCCTCCCCTCCCCCCATCATACATTTTTAATGTTCAGAAATTGCAAAGCTCTTCTCACACAGTGGTATCTCATTTGGTTACCAAAATTGGAGTGCAGGGCAGGAAGAGATTGGTTTTTTTTTTGAGACAAAGTCTCACTCTGTCACCCTCGGTAGAGTGCCATGGCATCGTGGCTTACAGCAGTGGTTCTCAACCTTCCTAATGCTGTGAAACCCTTTAGTACAGTCCTTGTGGGTCACGACCCACAGGTTGAGAACTGCTGGCTTATAGCAACTTCAAACTCCTGGGCTCAAGTAACCCTCTTGCCTCAGCTTCCCAAGTAGCTGGGACTATAGATGCCTGCCACATCACCCCACTAGTTTTAGAGACGGGGTCTTGCTCTTGCTCAAGACTGTCTTGAACTTCTGAGCTCAAACAATGCTCCTGTCTCAGTCTCACAGAGTGCTAGGATTATAGGTGCGAGCCCACTGTACCCGGCCCAGAGTTGGTATTACTCTTCTGTTTTATTGAAAAGAACACTTAGGCTCAGGAAGTTCAAGTGATTTGTACAAGGTCACACAACAAATCTGCTTCCGATCCTAGTGTTTATCTCTCTTCACTGTTTTTCTTCAGTCATACGCCTCACAGCAGCTTGTCCAAGGAATACTCAGTCTGTATGTTTTCAAGAAACCATCCTTAGATTTCTCAGTTAGAATCATTCTCTTCTATGTTTCCATAATCCTCTGCTGAAACTTTTATCTAGTAATTATCATTCTGAGATTCAGATGTCTATTTTATTATTTCTCCTAGACTGCAGACCCCTGAGGGCAGAACTGAGTTATGCTTCATTTCCACCATTTATTGAGAATTTACTCTGTGTCAAGTACAATGCTGAGTACTTTTTAGCCCTCAGACTCTTTAATTCAAAACAACAAATCTGGGTGGTGCCTGTGGCTCAGTGAGTAGGGCCCCGGCCCCATACACCGAAGGTGGTGGGTTCAAACCCGGCCTCAGCCAAACTGCAAAAACAGAAAAATAGCCGGGCATTGTGGCGGGCGCCTGTAGTCCCAGCTACTCAGGAGGCTGAGGCAAGAGAATCACCTAAGCTTAGGAACTAGAGGTTGCTGTGAGCTGTGACACCACAGCACTTTATTGAGGGTGATAAAGTGAAACTCTAACTCTACAAAAAAACAACAACAAATCTATGATGTAGATCCTATAATTATTCCTATTTGAAAATAGGAAAAGTGAAACACAGAGAGGATGAATAATTTGGCCAATACTACATAGTCAGAAAGTGTCAAAGCTGCAATTTAAACCCATGTGGTGTCTGTTACGATGCCTCTGCTGGGACTTGACATCTCCCTGCCTTCATCCTTGTTGTGCCCATCCCTCTCTGATGGTGCCTGGCACCACATTTGTGCATAATGGGCACTCAAGGATCATTGGTTGAAATAAATAACAGAACAAGAGTTATTAAAAAGAGGGGTGGCTGGGGCTGCTGGACAAACCAGGCTGCAGTGGACAGAAGGCAGGACAGGTGGGGCAAACTGGAAGAGTGTGAGGAAGGGGGAAGGAGGATCAGGAAATGCCACCTGCAATATTTCATTCTTCTTTATCAGATAATTCCACAGTGGGTGGATAATGATTTATAAAGCCAGAGAGAGAGAGAAATTGCACTTCTCTTTTTTTAAGATTTTAAGAGAAAAGAAGGGGCACAGTGGCTCACACCTATAATCCTAGCACTCTGGGAGGCCCAGGAAGGTGGATTATCTAATTATCTGAGCTCACAGGTTCAAGACCAGTTTGAGCAAGAGCAAGACCTCGTCTCTAAAAATAGCTGGGCATTGTGGCTGTAACTTACAGTCCCAGCTACTTGTGAGGCTGAGGCAAGAGAAATACTTGAGCCCAGGAGTTTGAAGTTGCTATGAGCTGTGACTCCATGGCACTCTACCCAGGGTGACCAAGTGAGACTCTGTCTAAAAAAAAAAAACAACAAAAAAAGATTTTCAGAGAATCCCTGAGGTTATAATGGTGGGATAAAAAGCTTAGTCCTGGGGCAGAGCCTGTGACCCAGTGGTTAGGGTGCTGGCCCAATACACCGAGGGTGGCGGGTTCAAACCCAGCTCCAGCCAAACTGCAACCAAAAATAGGCGGGTGTTGTGGTGGGTGCCTGTAGTCCCAGTTACTCAGAAGGCTGAGGCAAGAGAATCACTTAAGCCCAAGAATTGGAGGTTGCTGTGAGCTGTGACACCACAGTACTCTACTGAGGGCGACAAAGTAAGACTCTGTCTCTAAAAAAAAAATTAAATAAATGAAAAGCTTAGACTTGTAGGTCCCCTCAGTTGAGGGTAGGTTTCTAACCATTTTCCATCATACACATCCCCAAAAGTTCTCACAGTGAGAAAAGGACTCCAGACTTGCTTCTTCATGGCAGTGCCAAAACCTCTTTGAACAGTAGTCACTATATTTTCAAGTACTTTGTCAATAGAACATGTGGTAACCAATTGGGGTGCCCATATTTTGAATTTCAACTTAGTTGTTGAGATTGCTTAAGAGGTTTCATCCCAGTCTTTTCTTAGGGAAAAAAAAAGTCTTTTCGAAATAGGGAGGGGTCTACAAATTCCAATCTGCTTTGAACCTCAGTGATAGAGAAGAGTCCATTATCTGACAGCAGAAGAGAGCGAGAAGGAAAATCCACTGAGGGATGGCATCCCCTCCCCTTCTGCAGCATCCTTTTTCTTTATTAATTATTAAATCGTGATTCTTTCCTTGGTCAATCAGCTCAAAGCTGTAAATGCTCATGTGAATCAATGCGCCATACCCCAAGGTGAAGTCTAGTTGAATGGAGGCAGGAAGCAATCCTGCAGTGGTTGCTTTCCAATCAAGAAATTATTTACTACATTGCCATCTGTCTTTATTTTGCTCAGCCACTCGATCAGACACAGCAGTATCCCTGTGCTCTGAGATGGTCATAAATCGTGCTGTACTTACACAGAATACTTGACCACAATATATTGCAAATCACGTTTCATCCCTTTATTTCCTATCAGTACAATTTGGATTCGTTGTCTTACCAAATACCCCCGGGGACATGAGCAATATAAAATACTGTGTTTCTTGGGGGGTGTTGTCAGTCCATAAATTAATTTATTAAGAGACACTATCAGTCATCAATATTGGATGACTTGTTACAGTACCCAAGTTAGAATGTGATGAGCATCGATCTTATTTATCTAAAAAGTTATTCTCCTCACAGAAGCCTGTGATACAATATAGAAATTATTATCATTAGCGGGCAAATTACCTATAAAGCTGATTTCTATTCCCTGCTTTATTAACTACAGTGTATAGGCACTCTGAATTGCTAATATTTCCTTTAAATTATAATCTGTGATGACACTGTGGTGCCTGTGTTGGAAAAGCTATGATGATAATCATTAACATAGTATAATGCAATACTTAAGATTTATCAGGCTCTTATTAAGGCCTGAATTACAGCCTCATATAATGAAATGCAAGCTTATTTCTTCCAATGCAAAATCTAATGTGAGGTTTGTGTCATAAATTACAGAAACTTCCAAACAATGCATGGAAATGTGGCATAAAGTTAATTTCTATCATTATGCTGTTGTTTTTCTGCCCGTTCTCCATGCATTGTGTAACATTGCTTTTTCGTTTACCCTAGACAGTTGATACTTATAATTATTTTATTAGCATCCAACTGTATTTCCCCTTTCTTGACTAAGACACAGAAATATTTCAAACATCAAAGTTGATTTAAATAGAATACATCCCTTGGGAAATTAAAAGGGGATGCAGTTCACTGCCAGGATTCTTTGAGAAATACTACAAAACTTAGTTGCTGTATTGCTTTATGGAAATAAATTGATGGTGCCTTTTGGCACATGGAACACCGTAGGGTGGGAGCAATATTTTTTAGCAATACCACGTCTTTTAGCTTGAAGAGATGAACATAACATACCAAGCAAAGGTCTCCTCTAAACACAAATTGTACTTTGCATTCTCACTTTTTAGATGAAAAACCATGATAGCAAAAAAGCAAGAGAAAAAATAAAGTAAAAGCCAGGGCGTTAACCACAGAAAAGGACTCCTAAGTTTAGGTTCTTTCAATTGCCCTCAAAGTTCGGTTTATCTTACCATAGGCAGGCAGCCCCTACATTGGGTGCCTTAGGAGTACATGGGAACAGCTTCTCTGCATTCCCACATCTCAGGCTTCATGTTTGTTCCCCATTAGACTAGCTGTTGCTCTTTCTAGCCCTACATTGTCTTTTCTTTTCTTTGAGATAAGTCTCCCTCTGTAGCCCTGGATAGAGAGTACTGTGGCATCTTAACTCACAGCGATCTCAATCTCTTGGGCTCAAGCGATTCCCTTACCTCAGCCTCCTGAGTAGCTGGGACTACAGGCACCTGCCACAATGCCCTGCTAGTTTTTCCATGTGTAGAGACAGGGTCTTGCTTTGCTCAGGCTGGTCTTGAACTCCTGAGCTCAAGTAATCCACCCACCTCAGCCACCCACAGTGCTAGGATTATAAGCGTGAGCCACCTTGCCTGGCTTTCTCTAGTCCTACATTAAAAAAGCCAGAATAGTAGCTTCAACCAGACAAAGGTTGGCATCCCAGCCCTGCCAGTTATAAGCCTTGTGAATCTTGGGTAAGCTTCAATTTTGTCAGCTATAAAATGCAGACAGGTTTTTCAGACCATAGTTGGGATGATAAATGTTCTGGGTAAACATGAAGCATAAACATAAGAGACGTCACATGAGAGGCTCTGCGCCTGTGGCTCAACGGGCTAAGGCGCCAGCCACGCACACCTGAGCTGGCGGGTTCAAATCCAGCCCGGGCCCGCCAAACAACAATGACGGCTGCAACCAAAGGCCGGGTGTTGTGGCGGGTGCCTGTGGTCCCAGCTACTTGGGAGGCAGTGGCAGGAGACTCTCTTAAGCCCAGGCATTAGAGGTTGCTATAAGCTGTGATGCCACAGCACTCTATCCAGGGTGACAGCTTGAGGCTCTGTCTCAAAAAAAAAAAAGAGATGGCACATAAGTGCTCAAAAATGTTAACTATTGTTGCTACTAACATATTAAGTTCTACTAGGAAGAAATGCAACTTAATAATGGACACCAAGTGAGAGTTAGTATATCTGATCTGGAGAGGTAAAAGGTCCTTAAAAGAAAAAAGAGGCATGAAAAAGGAGGCTAAAGGTACCCAAAGACAGGCTTTCTGCTATAATTTTGCACAAGATGGACTGTGCTTTCATTTTTATTTTGAGACAGAGTCTCATTCTGTCATCCTCAGCAGAGTGGCATGGTAGCATAGCTCACAGTAACCTCAACCTCTTGGGCTCAAGTGATCCTCTTGCCTCAGCCTCCTGAGTAGCAGGGACTACAGGCGCCTGACACAATGCCTGGCTATTTTTAGGGATGAGTTCTTTCTCTGGCTCAGGCTGGTCTGGAACCTGTGAGCTCAGACCATTCACCTGCCTTGGCCTCCCAGAGTGCTCATTTTACCTTAATTACCTCTTTAAAGACCCTATCTCCCAAAATGGTGACATTCCGAGGTATGAGGGTTAGAACTTCAGCATATAAGTTTTGGGGGAGCATAATCGCAATAGCCACATCACAAAATCCACCTCATCTCTTCCCATGATGGAGACAATCATGAAACAACAGATGGAATGTGACTCCATCAGGCAACAGCCCTCACAAATCCCCTTTCCTTCCTGCCATAGCTACGCAGCCATACTCTGCTGCTCCTGGACATTGGAGGCCAAATGCTGCCTCAGAAAACCAGGTCACCGCGGCTGGGTCTTTACCTCTAGAAGCTAGTCACCTACTTGACTTTCCTTCTCTCTTTCATTCTCCATCATGACTTCTAAAAATTTTTACTAGTTTCTTCTCGACCTCAACTAGACCATGTCTCTCTTGTTTTCAGAAGTAAACCATTGCTCCAGCTTCAGAAAAAGAATTGAGGTGCATGTGCGTCCCTCGGTTTGCCACTCCACTCTCATAAGCCCCCCAGCTCATCCCCAGTCCTCACCTCCTTGGCACTAATTTTAGATGAGGAAGCATTTTTCTTCTGTTCCAGCTGGTTCTTCCGTCCCTGCCTGTCCCATAATCCCTGTTCCTCCTGGGTCTCACTCAGTGGGTCGTCCCTTTCTTTGTCTGCATCTTAAATCCCTGCTGCTCTCTTGTGTCCCTTTCCTCAGTCTGGAAATGGGACTCCGTCTCCCATTCTAAGGTCTGTAGGTCCCATCATTCTGCTCCTGACCATCCAAACGTCTGGCAATAGTTGGTTACAGACACACTTTCCGTTTGCTCATCTCACATTCCCTCCCTGACCCACTGCCCTGTAGAAACTGCTCTAAGAGCGTCTGTGTCATGTCAATTCCATCTTGTTAATCTTACTTTACTTTTCTGCTGGATTTAACAAGGTTGATTATTCTCCCCATTTGAGCACTCTACTCCCACGGCTTACTTGACCCCAAACTCCTGATACCTTTACTTTTCTGCCCTATCTTTCCCTTCCTTGAGGCCTTTTTCCTGTGCCTTGGAGCCATCAACTACATTTTCAGTTATGTTTTCCAGGGTCATGGTCTTAATTTTCATATTAACTATGATGTCTTCTGTGTTAATCAGCTTGGGCTTCCATGACAAATACCACAGACTGGGTGACTTAAACAACAGAAATGTATTTTCTCATGTTAGGGAGGTTAGAAGTTCAAGATAAAGGCATCAACAGGGTTGATTTCATTCAGAGGCCTCTCCTTGGCCTGAAGATGACTGCCTACTTGCCATGTCCTCACATAGGCAGCCCTTGGTCTGCATCCTAATCTCTTTTTAAAAGGATGCCAGTAATACTAGAGTAGGGCTCACCCCGATGACCTCATTTTACCTTAATTACCTCTTTAAAGACCCTATCTCCCAAAATGGTGACATTCTGAGGTGTGAGGGTTAGAACTTCAGCATATAAGTTTTGGGGGAGCTTAATTTATCCTATAACATCTCCTAAATCTGGATCTCCAGCCCAGATTTCCTTTAATTAGGACTATGTAATGGACTACTGGAAATTTCCAGTAGGATTTCCCACAGGACATGATTTAAAATTGAGCCAGGCATCTTCTCATTAAACATTCCCTTCCTCTGGCATTTCCCATTTTCACTGGTGTTCACCTGGACAGCCAAGGAGCTTTTCTTCATTCCTCCTTTTCCTATATCCTGCATATCCAATCAGTTCCCAAATGCTACTCTTTGTGCCTCTGAGGCACTTCTCACTTCTGTCCTTTTCACGCCATCTCTACTGAGGCTGCCCTAGTTCAACCTGTCACTTCTTTTGCTTTGATTATCTCGAACTCTTCTTGGTTTGTCTCTGTTTCCACACTGGCCCTGAGTTCATGCCCTGTATAACTGGAAGAGTACATGATCTACAACCTAAGCTTGTCTAGGAGGCTGAGGCAGGTGGATGGCCTGAGAAGAGGAGTTCGAGACCAGCCTGAGCCAGAGCAAGACCCTGTCTTTAAAAATAGTCAGGCGTAGTGGCAGGTGCCTGTAGTCCCAGCTACTGAGGCAAGGGAATCGCCTAAGCCCAAGAGTTTGAGGTTGCTGTGAGCTGTGACGCCAGGGTTCTCTACCGAGTATGATAAAGTGAGACAAAATAAAATACCCCCTCCAAACCCCCCCAAACCCAAGCTTGACTGTGTCACTTCTCACTTAAATCTCTTTGATGGTTCCTCATTATCTACAGTATTTGGTCTGAATACTTTTATTTTTGTTTTATTTTATTTTATTTTGTGTGGTTTTTGGCCGGGGCTGGATTTGAACCCGCCACTTCCAGCATATGGGGCCGGCGCTCTACTCCTTTGAGCCACAGGCACCACTCTGGCCTGTACTTTTAAATATGGCAAATGAGGCTTTTAAAATCTGGATCCTCCTTATGTCATCAGCCTCACGTTTCACCATTGTCTGGGGCATACTTTTCACTTTAGTAACACTGATGTGCTTTTGGTGGTCCACATGTCCCATTTCTCCATCATCCCATGTCTTCACCTTGGCTAATGTCCTCCTCTTTGCTAGGAATGCATTCTGCAAAGTCTCTCCAGTTTTTCTCTTCCTTATCATTGCCTCGTTAACTCTTAACTCATGCAATCAGTATCTCCAATCAAAGGTAACTCCCTTCAGAAAGATCTTTTTTTGGCACCTAGGTATCCTTTCTTTCTAACTTCCTTATTTATACCTATTGTTACACTAATAATATATCTACTTCCCTGATCAGGCCATGAGTCTCTTAAGGGTACAGGCACAATTTATTAATCTTTATCCATTTACTACCTGTAGCTGCACTATGCCTGATATAAATCAGGCTCTCAAAAAGTACACTTTGCCTTAGTGTCATGTCTTAGGTGAACTCAATTATGAAGTTCAATTGACTAAGTAAGTCATGAATCTGTGTCCTGTTCTCATCTTCAAGTAACTCTTTAAACATGTCTTTATTTTATACACGAGAGAGTATGTTTAAATTCTACGAGTAGGGAAGTATACCAATTCTCTACAGGGAGAAAACAGAGCCACTAATCTGAATTAGTGTTTCTGCCTCTGACTTAAATTAGTGATTCACAGCACGATACATTCAGGCTCATTTCCCTGTTAGCTACAAACCAGTTCATAGATTCTTAAAAGCAAAATTCATGTTTTTCCAAGGAAAAAATTAATCTTCATTTTCTGAAACATCTTGCAGAAATTAATTTGGCAGGTTATTTGACTGAAGGTGTTTATTTTCCTTGATGCTGGCTTTGAGACTTTGTGATAAGAAAAATAATTGATGACTACCTTGAATTACTCTATTAATTCTGCTTAGCAAGTCAAAGGCTACCATTGTGTTAGCAATGGTGAAAATCCTGGGGGAAAAGTATGTCCCATGGGCTGGCTCTAGATTGGAAGCTCTATGGTCAGGAAGCTTTGTCTATATTGAGCACTGCTCTAGCCTCGCCACTTACAACAATCTCAGACACAGGGTAGGTTTTCAAAAAATGCATGTAGGTTGAATAAAGAAAGTACATACCTTGAACCTGAAGAACCTGAGATATGTCAAACCCTTGGGTGATTCTGACTATGACCACGCCAATCTCAAAATCAAATGCATCACTGCAAGGGGAAGAAGCAGAGGGGTTAGTGTTTTGAACAGGTCTTTTAATCTTCAAGACTTATATTAATATTAAACATGTTTCTAGGATTTTGATATAATGCAACTGTTGAAATTCACCTTAGAATATAGCCAAGAGCTGACGCCATTACTGTTTGTTTGTTCTTTCTTTGTGCCTTTTTAAAATATGTTCTGGGTAGAGGTAACTAAATCGTTCACTCTGTAACCAATATATTCCAATAATACTATCATCTAGAATTTTGATTAAGAGCTTGTCACATATTTTCAGAATAATTGAATATTTTATAAATAAGCAAAATAATCAATGATATGTTTATAACAAAGAGTTTACAGACTACCAAGACCCACTGGAAATATTAATATTAGCCATCCTCTCCCAGAAGAACTCCTTCTATAACATTTCACTCCCTTTTTTGTTTTTCTTCTTGTTTTTTAAGACAGGGTCTCACTCTGTCACCTGAACTAGAATGCAGTGGCATCATTATAGTTCATTATAATCTCACACTCCTGGACTAAAGTGATCCTCCTGCCTCATCCTCCAGAGTAGCTGGAAGTACAGGTGTGTACCACCACACCCAGCTAATTTTTCTATTTTTTTTGTAAAGATGAGGATCTCACTTTTGCTCAGGCTAGTCTAAAACTCATGAGCTCAAGGGATCCTCTCGCCTTGGCCTCCCGGAGTGCTAGGATTATAGGCATGATTCACTGTGCCTGGCCTCCTTCTAAAACATTTCTGACACCAGGTTCATGGTTAAAAATGTCTCCAGTTCCTCCATGGAACTTTATCATTAACTCTGGACAGGCCATTGGAGAAACACTTGTTCATGGCAACACTGTGTAGTTGAAGATGGTACTTGTGCCTTCTCTATATCCAATTCAATGGGATTAGTTTATCTAGAAGAGAAAGAAAGTCTCTCTTTCCCCTAGCATATGTTTTTTCTGCTCCTAAAATGGAAGCTCGCCAATTAATAATTTGAGTCATTTGAAAATTTTTCCTTGAGAGTTCCTTTGTTCAATCTTCCATGGACCTGAATCTCAGGACCTCTTGCCAATAGGTTATCTTCCCCCAGAAAGAACACAGTTTGTGATTGTTCCACTACATGTAAACATGTTTCCACAGCCAAAAGTCAACCTGAATTTTCAGATAATGATATGAATGAGTTCAGTGCAATGTGAATATCTACACACAGTTCAAACCATAAACAATCTCTACCTTAACAAAACAGTTCTACTCTAATACCAGTTGCCACAAAGCAAAATCCTCAACCACAAATCTTGTTTTTAATTGTCCTTGATTACAAAGCATATACAATGTGCTCTACATAAAAATATTTATTAACCCAGATTCTGTTGAGTTCGGTATAACAGCAGCCCCTGAAGGCAGCCTAATCTCTGGGACCTGTGAATATGTTTTCTTGAATGGCAAAAGAGACAATGCTGATGAGGTTAATTTAAGGACTTTGGGGTAGGGAGATTACTCTGGACTGCTTGAGGGTACTCAAGTGAAATTAGGAGGCAGAAGAAGAGGTCAGAGTAATATGATGTGAGAAGGACTTGACTGGCCATTGCTGGATTTAGAGTTTAAAGAAGGGGGCCTTAGCTATGCCTGTATGAGGGAAGCTTCTAGAAGCTGGAAAAGGAAAGGTAAGAAATTTGTCCTAGCACCTCCAAAAGGAAATACAGCCTGACCCACACCATATTTAGCTCAGTGAGACCCGTTTCAGACTTCTAACCCACAGAACTACAAGAATATAAAATTGTGTTGTTTTAAACTGCAAAATTTGAAGTAATCTGTTATTGTAGCATTGAAAACTAGTACATATAGATTATAATTTACATTAGAACATACATACTTCAGACTATTACAGACATTTAAAACCCTTCATTCAAATAAAAATGGTGAAATAGTAAAATGCCATACGCTCATAGAACACCCTTGTGTTAACAATAGTATTGTACATTAAGTCATAGGCAGCAAAGCCTTAGAAAGGGAAATGTAAGGGTGTATGATTGTCTTCCTTCTATGTTGATCCTATTGTTATGGTAGTAAAGGCATTTAACTTTATCAGTCAAGCTAAGTTTTTGCAAATCTGAGCCACCTGAGCACTGAACTTTACAACCAAGAAGACCAATTTTTAATTCATTATAAAAGTCAGTGGCCTCCTTGGTTCAGTATTATCGGATTTGATTATTTTGATCCCTTTTCATTTCTAGAATGTATGAGATGGTGGAAAGGTTGGCAGATAATCCTAGGTAATTGTGTACCAAATAATGGACACTTTGAGGATTTATAAATTTCTTTCTATTTACTTAATTTTTTCCCTCCACCCTTTTAATTTCCCAAGGTGAAGATGAAATTGCATCTGGGTGACAAAGGAGAGGCCTCATCCATTTCAAGAAAGTCTGGTTAGCAACTGACCATGACTCAAAACATGTTAACAGACTATTTTCTGAGTCCAATAAAATTCTGATCCTGATGTCCTGGTTTAGCCTTAACCTACTGAACTTACAACACCAGCAGGAGCCAGCTGGTAGCACATGGCACTCAGGCTTTATATTTTTGGGAAATAATGCATTTCATATGTATATAGGCTCCTCACATTAGACAGACTGTTAAGGGAGTTTCTATTTGGTCAGTAATGCCTGTCATTTCAGAAAATAAAAATTACTTTCTTATGCTTCTTTTCAATGGAACTGAGAATGTTTTTTATTAATAAGTTGTGTAAAGTGCCCCAAATAATCATAAATGTGAAATGCATTATAACAAGGGGCAGATAAACTGCTGTAGGAAGCACTGAGCACATGCTTGTTTTGAAGGGGTGAGGAGCTCCTCCCTGTGTAGTGTGGACTCTGAAGAGCAGCCATCGCTCTCAGGGCCTGGTCTGCACCCTGCAGTGTGGAATCAGAGTGCAGCCAGAGGCTAGACACAGGACCTTCCACGTCCAGAAGTGTTGACACAAGAGATGGGCTCTTGGGCGTAGCCTACATTGCCCCCTCTTCAATCCGGTTAAGTGTTTGCAAGCCTAGAAGGAAGGCTTAATTTTCTAGGATGCTGCTTACCCTCTGTGTAGAATTTATTTTCTTTCACTCAAAAGAATAAAACCAGTCCAGGTGATATTCTAGGTACATACCCATAGGCACTTTTAGAGACAGCCTAGCTAGCACTGTAGCCATAAATTTGGACTTTGAATTTAGGTGGTCCTGGGTTGGAATCCCAGTTTCATCATTTACAAAACTGTGATTTTTCAGCATATGGTTTAATTTTTTAATGTCTGTGTCTCCACTTGTAAAATGGGAATGATAGTAGTTACTTCAAAGACTTCTTATGAGAATTGAACGAGGTAGCTCATGTTAAGAACGTCACCTTGGTGCTTGCTAGTCCTTTAAGGTGTGACATTATCACATGTGCCCTAAGACTCTTCAAATGTCCATGTTAGCTGTCACACACCACCCCTGACTCTCACTCTGTGCACAGACCAACGCTGCCACAGTTGCTCGCAGAAGAGAGGAGGCATGTGGGGCCTCCTATCAGCAGAGAAAGATCTGGGTCTCTGGGACAGCGAACAAATCATCCAAGGCTCAGAAGACAATGACTGATCTGGGCACAGCCGCCAAATCAAGATTCCAGGTGTTTTGAGAGACAAATTTCTCCTTACCTAACAGTCCTTTGCTTTTTATCTTGTAAATAGATTTTAGAGTTCGTAACTCTACACATTTACCTTTTCCTTTGACACTCACATGTCTCCCACCCTGCCTCCTCTGACACTCTGATTCCCTCCAGTTCTATTATTAGCAATGTTTTTTTCATTTTGGGAGAGAATTCAGAACACCAGGGGAATGTGCTTTTCTTAGGCAATTTAATCCAGCACAACAGTGTTCTGTGAAGTTAGGTACAGCCCTGGTCAGGCTTTATAACATGTCTCGAAAGCCATCACTTACTGTATGATTCCCACGTAGTTCTCGATCTCTGCCAAGGAAGCTTTCCTCCAGTTCTTTTTATATCCAATCACCAGAGTGTTGGGTTTCATTCTTCCTAAGCCTGAGGCCTAAACAGGAGGCATAAACATATGGGTCATCCTCCCCATACTGGGAAACTACCACCACAAGTGAAAAATCATGTCCAAAAGAGCACAGAAGTAATGTTCTGAAGATTCTGAAGATTAGATTACATTTTAGTGCGTGTCCTTCATGCCTGTACCCAACCATAAAATAGAAAGATTAGTTCTAAATCATCTCAGCCACAAATGGATTTTAGATGACAGAAATGTAGCTTTTCTAAATTAGCAGTCATTTGCATTTCTTCTGACACACTCATTAAAATGGTTCAATAATTTAAAATCAGGAGAGGGTCAACTTAACTGTTGCTATGCATGTTGTAACTTAGTGGTTCAAAGCTCGTTTCCACCTGTTACATCCATAATGTCATTAGCAATAAAATTCATGTTTGGAAAATTCTTACATAAAAGGATCACTGAAATGTCTTCTTATTTATTGATGAGTGACTGAACTGTGTTTCCAAAATGTGATCCTTTTTCATGACAGTATAATTAACAGCCATCAGAAGTTTTGTTTCTCCTCATTAGATGGCTGGATACGGCTTCTGATTAATCAAATTTAATTTGGCAATGTTATGAAGCACCTATTAATTACAAAGTGCTATGTCAGGTATGCTGGGAGAGCAGTCAGCTATATTCCTTGGCATTAAGGGGCCAAATGTGGCAGAGAGAACAAGATATATACAAATAATTCTAATATAAGTACAAATGCAATAGCAACATATATGAAAGCACAAAAGAATACAACTTGAATTCCAGCTGAGGATGCAGGGTCAGCTTCAGGAGAGAACGTAGCATTTGGTCTGAGTCTTGGAGTATTATTAGATGTTGGTGGGTAAGGATAAGGGGAGCAGTGGGAGTGATAAAAGGCCTTCTTGGGTCCTGGGAACAGTGAAAGAAGTGACCAGAGCTGGATTTTCAGAGGGAAGAGTCACAAGTGGAAAGAGATAGGTAGTGATGGAAGGTCCCTGAAATAAATTTTGTCTCCAACAATTTGGCGTATTCTTCTTAGCCCGGCAGCTCTTTAGAGCGATCATTTGGCTCCTGGCAAATGTGTGGTAGTATGGATGCAGTCTTTCCACAAGGATGGGGTAATGTGTACCATAATTTCTTAGATACAAGGAAGGTTTTATAAAAGATGATGTCGGTTGGGTGCGGTGGCTCACGTTTGTAATCCCAGCACTCTGGGAGGCCGAGGAGGGTGGATTTCTTGAGCTCAGGAGCTCAAGACCAACCTCAGCAAGAGCGAGACCCCATCTCTACTAAAAAATAGAAAAATTACCTGGGCATTGTGGCACACGCCTGTAGTCCCAGCTACTCAGGAGGCTGAGGCAAGAGGAAGACTTAAGCCCAGGAGTTTGAGGTTGCTGTGAGCTATGACCCTGTGGTACTCTGGCTGGAGGTAACAGAGTGAGACTCTGTCTCCAAAAAATAAATAAATAAAAATGAAATACAACAAAAAACTAATGTAGTTGGCAGTGCTTCCTTTAATACCTGCCTTTTGCCACAACCCCTCTGTATTCTACGTTCATTTGAAGAAATTGGTGTGAATTTATGCATGTTCATTTTTTTTTTACCATTTCTTCCAGATTAATATTTCTTTTTGATACCTATGTATTTCCTCTCCCTGCTGTTATTCTGTGTCTGTATTCCCATTCTAAGTTAAAAATGTTCTTACTTTACAAATCTTCCGTGATAATTATATATTAAACGTCTAGCCCTTCCAATACGTGTAACCAAAGAGCTACTGAAAAGTAACTCACGACTCAGAAAGAAAAATCAACATCTTGCAATAACACCTATTTCCACGGTTTAGCAAAATTAATAACAGATGAAAAGAGGCTCGTCGTGGGTAATAGGCCTTTCAGAAATGGCTTCTCTGCATGGGCAGCTACTTTGCGAATGTTCTTACGGGGTATTAGAGGCAGGAATGCATCAAATACTCTTAATCTCCAAGATATTGTAGCTTACCCAATATTTTCTTTCTTGCCTGCCCGCATAAGCCTCAGAGTTACCTGAATACGGTCCTCAATGCTGGCACTCCTAGATGTGGCAACTCTGAAAACCAAATGCAGTTGATGTACAAAAGGATTCTTCAGCTGTCTCAAAGCCAAATGTTCAGAAAGCCACACCCTACAATTTCTGTTGGATGTTTTTAAGGATTCTCTGGCACTCTAAATTATGAAGATTGCAACTAGGGCAAGATTATACAGTATATACTCACATAGAAGAGGTAAGGAAACAGAGGAGAAAGGAAAGAGTAAGGGAGAAAAGACAGAGAACAGTGAGATTTAAGGTCGAGCTGTAGAGATTATCACATTTTATTCAACATTCTGGAAATAATTCAAGAGGATAGGGAGATTTTACGCCCAGATCGCCATGCATTAATTTCATTGAGTCTAGCAGCTGCCCTCACACCATTTGTAAAAGAAAAAAGGAAAAGAATGCCTGACTTGAGCATTGCTATTTGCAGGAGATGGAAAAATAGTTTGAAGTTTCAATAGTATCCCGAATGTCGTCAACCACCAGAACAAATTTGCATTTCAATAAGGATGGGGGCAGAACGTACGCTGGTGGCCAGAGGCAACCTAATTTCCCATTTCTAGTGTATCATTCATAGTTCATTGTAATAGAACCTTTCTGCTTTTGTTCTAGCGATGTCTATTCCCAAGAATTCGAAATGAAATCCTTCACCATCTGCACTGATCTCTGATGCTGGGCTGCCTAACTGCAGACATTCATTTCGAAGCTTTACTAACGCAGAACACCAACTGTCTTCTGCCTCTGTGCTCATTCACTCAATGCCAGCCTTACCTGAAGGAGACTTCGGACACCGTCTCGGAAGCAGTCCGCCGCCACTGCAGCATAAAAAGCCTTGATTTTGTTCTTTATAAGCCAAGCCTGTTTTTTCGCCATGCCACTGTTCATCTCCTTAACACACAGCTTGCGCGGTCCCTGCAGGACACAAGGAAATATTGTTTAGAAGCCCCACTGTCATACATCGCAGCACTGTTTTCTATAGCACAGAAGCAGCCAGTGATGCCCCACTGGGTTAAGAAATGGGAAAGATTGGAAAACACCTCACTAAACAGGGTCACGTTAATTTAACCTTTGAGATTGGACCCATGCGACTCACATCATGCCCTCTCCATGCAAAATGTCTGGACTTACAACTGCTTAATTAACGCCTTACTCTGAGCGAGAAGAAGAGCTGAGGGCATCGTGGCACATGAAGAAAATACTGAAACGTGACTGAAGACGCTCTGGATAAATAACCACCCACGAGCCAGAGCCACTTTTAAGACACCACAGAAATCTCCGCGAGAGCCCATTTTTAAGCAATGAGCAGGGCTTCTGGGAGGTAGAACACGGTGACTGCAGATCCTGCCATGAACTGCACAGCTGACAGTTCTATTGGGCTGATGCATTTGCCTTTTTGTGTGGTAAAAAGACCTGACCTTGTCACACTTCTCCCTGTGTAACGTTCACACACTTCCACTCAAATAAATTAGCCTTTCCTTGTCATTCAATGCATTTGGTGGGAACAAAGTTTCACATACCTATGACAAAGAAAGAGTGGAAGAGATGAAGAAAGAAGGAGGGGGTGTCATGATGTCAGATAATTTGAAGACAGTTCTGCAAACTCAATTTTAATTAAAAATTCTGTTTTTGTTTGTATTGACTTAAAGATCCAAGCTAGTTCTTTTCTTCTCATGTTTTAATTCAATCCAAAAATCATTCTTTCTTTCTTTCTTTTTCTTTGAGACAGAGTCTCACTCTACTGCCCTGGGTAGAGTGCAGTGGTGTCACAGCTCACAGCATCCTCAAACTCTTGGGCTCAAGAGATCCTCCTGCCTTAGCCTTCTGAGTAGCTGGGACTATAGGCACCTACCACAATGCCTGGCTATTTTTTAGAGATGGGGTTTTGCCCTTGTTCAGGCTGGTCTCAAACTCCTGAGCTCAAGCAATCCACCTGCCTTGGCCTCCCAGAGTGCTAGGATTGCAGGCATGAGCCACCACCCAGCCTCAAGAAGTACTTCTGATTATTTACTATGTGTCTGACGTGGTATGAATCTACCATTTTTCCAAGGAATTCTTTCAATTCATAAAGAGGTTTGAATTTCATTGCGATGTCTTAGATTTCGTATGAATCACCTATGATCTTGATAAAATGCAGTCTGTAGGTCTGTGGTGGGGCTTACCATTTTGCATTTCTAACAGGTGGCAAGGATGCTACTGGTTCTTAAAGAGACCACAGTTGGAGTCACAGTCTCAGAGGGTCTTGGACTGGAGAGAAAGGGCATTAGAATGCACAGGCTTTGCAGTCAGACAGAACTGCTTTCAAATCTAAGCTTGGCCACTTTGAAAGTAATTGAACGTCTCTGAGCTTTGATATCTTATTTTTAAAATGGGAAGAAACTCGATGCTACAAGATTGTTTTAAAAAGGTGTCTAGTATGATGTCTAGAATTTTGGACTCACCTAAAGCTGATTTTTATTATTTTAAACTGAGTGTTCACAATCTCACTGAAGACCCAGCACTGATTCTATTACTGTTTGTTCTATAGCAGAGGTGAAAGAACACTGAACTGAAAGGATGTTGGGTTTTGGTCTGGCTCTGGCAATGACTAATTGTAGACTAGCTATGTCAACTGTCCTCGCTTGACATATATTCTACCTTTATAAAAAGAAGGCAGTTATGTAGGTTATTACTGCCCGGTATTATAGGCTATATCCTTATGTTGCTATGGAGCATTTGAAATGTGGCTGGCCCACACTGAGATATGTTGGAAGCATAAAGTACACATTGGATCACAAAGTCTTAGTAAAAAATGTAAATATATCATTAATTTTCTATAATGATTGCATATTGAAATGGTAGCATTTGGGATGTATTGGGTTAAATAAACTATACTATTAATATTAAAAATAACTTTATTTCTGTTTTTCCTTTTTAATTGGGGAGAATTTTAAATTATATATATGGCACATGTTGTATTTCTTTCTTTCTTTTTTTTTTTTCTTGAGACAGAGTCTCACTTTGTCACCCTTCTTAGAATGCCATGAAGTCTTAGCTCATAGAAACCTCAAAATCTTGGGTCCAAGTGATCCTCTTGCCTCAGTCTCCTGAGTAGCTAGGACTACAGGTGCCCAGCTATTTTTAGAGGCAGGGTATCCCTCTAGCTCAGACTGGTCTTGAACCTGTGAACTCAGGCAATCCACCTGCCTCCACCTCCTAAGTGCTGGGATTACAGGTGCGAGCCACCATGCCCGGCATCCGGCACATATTGTATTTCTATTATACAACATTAAATGATCTCTGGTGTTACTTCCATTTGAATATTCTATTTAAAGTGGATGAGCTTCTTTATATGCTTATTTTTTCTGATGTATTTTCCAGAATCTGATAACTTTTCAAAAACAGTTTGGATGACTTTACATTTAAGGAAAGTTTAATAAAACAAGAAACTTCAATGAAGCTAGAAAAATAGATAAGGAGAGTATTCAACTAGAAGATCTAGTCTAAAAAAAAAAATGTCATTATGGATCAAATTTAGCTAAGGTTTCCAGACTATCCATGCATTTTGAGTCAGTAGTCCCTCCTTGGGCATCCTAGACTTCAACAACTATAAAAAAGAAAGAATATTTTATTCAAGGAATCTCAGTGGTAACAATAGACATTAGATAGAAGGATAGCTACCATCTAGGAAAGATGTTGGATCACAGTATATTGATATATTGAGTTGTATCACACTGACTTTGAACCCCAGGGGAAAACGGCATTTATTTAAATAAATACAGTCTAATATGTCTATTAGTATTATAAAAATCCAGATTAAACATTAATTGTGACAGAGAGATTTACTTTAATGTATAAATTTGCCATATTGAAAAGTCGTAAAAATATTTCATGCAGAATCTCTCTTTGCTAAAAGCGATTATAACATCCTTGTAGGGTACTTATTAATGGGAGGCAAGGGAGACTGCAATTCAAATGTCTTCAGAATAAAGCAAGCTAAGAAAGAGGGAAACATGTTAGAATCCTGAATACAATTATTCAACATTCAAATATGTCATAGTTACAAAAATGGATTTTACCACCCCATTATAACATTATAGATTCGTTTCTGTTGGAATCCAAAATATGAGTATATAAATTAAGATTTGAACAAAGAAGCTTTCACAATCTTATATATATTATAACTTTGACATTGAGAAAGAGGTAAAGAATTTCTAATTATTTGGCCTGGAAAAGAAGTTGATAGGATGCTACTTCAGATAAAAGAATATTATAAAAAAGAGTTCGCAAAGTTCCAACACTATTAGGATCAAACAGAGGAATTTGGGCCAAGTGCAATATTCTTTTCAATTTTTATCTTTTATCTTTCTTTGAGACAGAGCCTCAAGCTGTCACCCTGGATAGAGTGCCGTGGCATCACAGCTCATAGCAACCTCCGATTCCTGGGCTCAAGCGAGTCCCCTGCCTCCACCTCCCAAATAGCTGGGACTACAGGTGCCCACAACAACGCCTGGCCATTTTTTTTTTCTTTTGGTTGCAGATGTCATTGTTGTTTGGCGGGCTGGGCTGGATTCAAATCCGCCAGCTCAGGTGTATGTGGCTGGTGCCTCAGCCCATTGAGCCACAGGCACCGAGCCTCAATTTTTATCTTTTAAAACATGGAGAGTCTTATGTCTGTCTTTATTTTCATTGCTGTTCTGGTTAGAATTGCAGAAGAGAGGATTTTTCCCTTTCTGACTTGGTCCATATTTTATCTCACCACCAGACCTGGTGTCCATTCAGAGGTCATTCCATTCTTTCTGTGTTTGGTCATGTCACTATTTTATTAACATCAGAACAGCAGCTCACTGACAACATGAGAACAGATGTGTCTAAAAAGAATACATTTTCTTCTTGGTGGATGTGGAAGTTGAGATTAAGAGGAGATTGAAGACAAAAGAAAAAAATGAGAATTTGAGTTTCTTTTGTGTTATCTCAGCTCCAGTTGCTTTCCATAGGCCACAGAATCAGGAGATAGATGTTTTCTCTGAGCTCTCTTGAGAACTTCTCAAAGACAGCTTTAGATTTTATGAAGATAGTTTATAAATTTTTAGAAAAAAGAAGAGAAAGGAAAACAGTAAGACTGAAATTTTGTTAAGGGGGCTCAGCATAAGGAAACTGTTCAGAAGTTAACCCTCTTCTCCTTGACAATGGGAGAAGGAAACAGGGGTTTAAATTAATATTAAAGAGCAGGAAAAAACACAAATCAGAATAGATTTACATCTTGGTATATATGTATGAAACAATGAAATAATTACCCATAAGTCAGGCTAGTGGCTCACGCCTATAATCCTATCACTCTGGGAGGCTGAGGCAGGTGGATAGCTTGAGCTCATGTGTTCAAGACCAGTCTGAGCAAAAAGTGGTCTCACTTTTTCTCTACTAAAAATAGAAAAACTGAGGCAAGAGAATCACTTGAGCCCAAGAGTTGGAGGTTGCTGAGAGCTATGATTCCATGGCACTCTACCACTCTACCCAGGGCAACAGCTTGGGATTCTAATTCCAAGAAAAAAAAAAAGAAAGAAAGACCTACCCATAAAACTCAGATGACATCACCTTTGGAGAGGGAGAGACCAGAGGTCTGGAATGGTCACACAGGAGATTTCAGCTTGATAAGTGTTAGTTTATTTCACTTAAAGTGAGTGGAAGCATCTTTCACAAAAATGTTAACAGTTTCAAATTAAGAGAGGTAGAATATAATTTAACTTTATATAATTGAGCTATGTGAAATTGCCAGTAATCGACCATTTTGGTGTTAAAAAATGCAAATTTCATATGATAAAAGTTAATATTTTTCTTAATGTTTCAAAATAAAAAATAGAGTCAATCTTAAGAAAAAAAAACTTTTTAACCATCAACAGAACCCAATGTACTTCATAAAAGATGCCACTATAGATTTGAAGTCTTTTTGCAATTCTAAAACAAAAAAACAAAAAAGAAAGAAAGAAAATTTAGAAAAGATGGAAGTGGCATGTATTTGGATAATACATCTGATTTGTATGCCAAGTCCCAGATTAGTTAAATCAACTTTCAATCTTTAAAAGTATACCTTTTTGTTATTGTTTTAATTGAAAAAATTCTTATGGGGGGGGAAGATGGCTGACTGGAAGCAGCTTCAGACAGAGGCTCCTGTCCAAAAGGAAAGATAACCTCCAGAAACTCCCCAATTGATCTGAAGACTGAGAGCCCAGCTAAGAGAGAAAGATGTGATAACTGCAGGTCACCCTGAGGCAAACTGTGACTTCCAGAAACCAAGCTTCAGGCAGAAAAACTGAACTAAAGTTTTCCACCATTCTGAAATTCCAGGACTCCCTTCCCCTCTTACCTGACGTGCCAGAAGCCTGACCTCTGTTGAAACTGAAGGAGGAGAACTTGAGCAGCACCCACCCTCCCAATTTGCTGGACCAGGCAGCCCTGCCAGGTAAGAGACTCTGGGACACCACTGAGGCCCCGCAAGCCCCAGGCCAGAGACGCAGCTGGGACCCCTGAACGGCCCTGATCCGTGTCACACCGGGCCTCAGCCAGGAACTCCGCTGGGACCCTTGCATTGGCACCCCTCTGGGCCTTGACCCGCTGCAGCAGGCCAGGAAGTCCGCTGAGACTCCCTCCTGGTGCTGATCTGTGCCCCGCCTGGCCTCAGCCTGCCGTCCGCTGGGACCCCCGCCCAGCTCTGATTTATGCCCCAGGCCTGCTGCCCACAGTAGTTAGGAACTCCACTCCCCTAGGACCCCCACTGGGCCTTGGCCCCCCCCACCAGCAGTGGCCAGGAACTCCACCAGGACTCCCATGAGCACCGCTTGGCACCCCACTGGGACTGGGCCCCATGAGCAGTGGCCAGGAAGTCTGCTGGGACTCCTGCCAGGCCTCAGCCTGCTGCCTGGACCCCTGCCCAGCTCCAATCCATGCCCCAGGCCCACCACCCACAGTGGCCAGTAACTCCACTCTGCTGGGACCCCACTCAACCCCTGATTGGCACCCCACTGGTCCTTGGTTTGCTGCCAGCAGTGGCCAGGAACTCTGTTGGGACTCCTGCGAGGCCCTGATTAGCGGGCTTGCTACCAGCAGCAGCCAGGAAGTCTGCCAAGACTCTCTCCTGGCACCAATCTCTGCCCCACCCTGCCTCAGCCCTCCAGCTCTGATCCATGCCCCAGGTCTGCCACCTCCCTCCGGAGCCCTCCTCTCAGCCAGAGACTGCTGGAGGCACAGGCTCCCTTTGCAAAGGCCATTGGGTGCCCCATCCCATACCCTGCTGCTTGATCTGGGCGTGCCACACTCCGGAGCTGCTCCAGCAGCCAGAACTCCCTAGGTGGGGCAGTCCCAGAGGAGCTACACAGGGTCACTCAGAGTGATCCTGCCAGGGTCTGATTCAGCAACAACAGAGTGATCCTGCCGGGGTCTGATCTGGGAGAGAAACCTCCCCAACTTGGAGGACGGTCATAGGGAACAGTGAAAAATAATCATGAGGCAGAATCAACAGAAAAACTCTGGCAATATGAAT
Organism: Arctocebus calabarensis; assembly: GCA_963573935.1. Lineage (NCBI taxonomy): Eukaryota > Metazoa > Chordata > Mammalia > Primates > Lorisidae > Arctocebus > Arctocebus calabarensis. The sequence continues at coordinate 22,915 of CAUYON010196689.1, forward strand.
AATCAGAGTAGATCAACTCCCCCAAGGAATGACGAGATAGATACAGCACAATATCCCTTGCATAAGCAAATGGCTGAGATGTCAGAAATTGAATGCAGAGTCTGGATAGCAAATAAGATCAGTGGAATGGAGGAAAAGATAGAATTAGAATTGCAGGCAGTAATCCAAAAGAGGACCCAAAAGATGTTTCAAGAAGTCAATGAATTCAAAGACAAAATGACCAAAGATTTTGACACATTGAGACGAAGTTGCAGCACTCAAGGATCTGAGAAATACAGTAGAATCCCTCAGTAACAGAATGGAGCAAACAGAAGAAAGGATTTCTGACATGGAAGACAAAGCTTTCGAATGCTCTCAAACTTCCAAAGAGGAAGAGAAATGGAAGGCAAAAATGGATCATTCTCTCAGATCATTCTCTGGGATAACTCAAAGAAAACCAATATTCGCCTCATAGGGATACCTGAAAACGATGAAGTGGCATTACGAGGCACAGAGTCTCTTCTTTATGAGATTATGAAAGAGAACTTTCCAGACATGCCAAGATATTCTGAAATTCAGATAGCAGACAGTTTCAGAACCCCAGCATGACTCAATCCATATAAGACATCCCCCAGGCACATCATAATTAACTTCACTAAAGTTAATATGAAGGAGAAAATTCTGAAAGCAGCCAGACATAAGAAATCCATTACCTACAAGGAGAAAAATATTAGAATAACTGCAGATCTCTCTGATCAAACCTTTCAAGCTAGAAGAGAATGGTCATCGACTTTTAATCTCCTAAAACAAGAACTTACAACCCAGGACCCTATACCCAGCTAAACTGAGTTTCATTTATGATGAACTTTAATGACATCCACATGTTGAAGAAATTTGCTATAACTAAACTAGCTGTCCAGGATATTCTCAGACCTATCCTCCATAATGACCAGCGTAATCCTCCACCACAAAAGTAAACTCACCCAGAAACTTTTTATCAAATTTCAACCTCCACAGTGATGAAAAGATTAAAAATGTCCACTGGACTCTCTAAAGATTTATCATTGTTTTCAATTAATGTGAATGGTTTAAATTGTCCTCTAAAGAGGCATAGGTTGGCTGGATACAATTAAATCAGGTCAGATATCTGCTGCATACAAGAATCTCATCTTACCTAAAAAGATAAATTTAGACTCAAGGTGAAAGGTTGGTCATCTATATTCCAGGCAAATGGAAAACAGAAAAAAGCAGGTGTTGCAATCTTATTTGCAGATACAATAGGCTTTAAACCAACCAAAGTAAAGAAGGATAAAGACAGACATTTCATATTTGTTAAAGGTACTACTCAATATGATGAGATTTCAATTATTAATATTTATGCACCCAACC
>CAUYON010196696.1:0-11873 GCA_963573935.1 Arctocebus calabarensis
TTATATAGTGATCAAGAAAATGCCATGAAGGCTATCTGTAACAGTACGATCAAAACATTTCTGAATGTATATGAATCGTGCCCTATGATTGCACCAATGTACAGAATTATGATTCAATAAAATTATAAAAAAAAAAGAATGGCAAAGTATCCTTTCTGACAATAGGCATTTCTCAATCAAATAATAATATATCATTTTTAAAAGTTTATATTATTTTTAAATGGCCCAAATCACTGTATAAAAATTTATTTTACTCTATATACAAATGTTTTTATTTATAAGAATGTGCTCTTTAGAGAAGGTCTAGACTCAGCAGTGTAGCATAAAATGGATTGGTGACACTCTTTGTTTAATTTGAGATATTAATGACGATCTAGCTCCACACTGAGATACAAACAGACATGCTTTGTCATTCTTACAGTTATTTTATTCAACATAGAATCTTTTAGAAACTGAGAAAAGATGGGTAACAATGACGTTCAGAACCCTGACTGCCTCTCAAAGTTCTCTTAGTAGAACAGAGGCAAGTGGGCAGTGATGGGCCATTTGACTGACCAGTACTTCAGTGAAGAAAGTCGGAGGCCTTTCCTGCTAGTGGCAACTCGCAGTGGGGTTGGTCCACGAAGGAGATCTTCAAGACACCAAAGTAAGGAAATTACCTAATTAATACCCCAGCACAAGTTCCAAGTCCAGGACTAGATAACCACAAAGACTTCACAGAAGAAAGATCCTCTATTCAGAGGTTGGCTACATGTTCTGTAAAGGGAAAGCCAGTAACTGCATTTGTGTCACTGGCCGGCCATAGATCTCTGTCTCAACGTCTCACCTCTGCTAATGGAGACAGGAAGCAGCCAAGAATAATGAGAAAGGAGATGGGCATAGCTCTGCCACAATAAGGCCAAAGTTTACAAAGGAGTGGTGGGCTGCATCTGCCTTTTCACTGCAATTAGCTCAACCCTGCTCTGTTTTATATGCTTTCACACAAAGAATGCCTCATAACCTGGAAATTCTGACTCAACTGTAAAACCAACAAACTTCCAGGAAATTTTAAAGAAATGCTATGGCCATGGGATTGTCTGGAGAATCTTCTGAGACACAATTAGACCACAAGTTATAGAAATATTATCTGAGCACTTCCTCCTACATCGCCTGTCATAATGTGCCTCTGTTATGCCATAAATAAGGTTACAAAGGAATACTTGTTTGTAAAAGTAAAGCATTGACTTTTAAAACAAGCCAACTTTTACTCCAGCTCTGTTACATAGCAGTTGGGCAAGTTCTTAAAATCTTTGACCTCAGCTATAAAACAAAAATAAAATATATTCCTTAAGGGGTAAGAATGATAACAATGAATAATAGCCTGTATGTGAACTAAGGCCCTGCATTTTCTGGAATCAACATGAGATCACTTTTAAGGAAGATTATTCTAGCACTTCAAAAGTCATAAAATACACTCTGCTCTCCATATCCATGGCTTACACATCTATGGATTTTGCATCAACAGATTCAATATCTGTTGATTCAACCAAGTCCACATCCAATACATTTCGGGGAAAATTTTCAATAAAAAGTAGCAACACAATAACAAAATATACAAATAATAAAAGCAGTACAATTATTTGCATATGATGTACATTGCATTAGTTGTTTTAAATAACCTAGGGATGTTTTAAAGTTTATGAGAGGATGTACATAGGTTATGTGAAAATGCTACACCATTTTATACAAGGGACTTGAGCATCTACAAATTTTGTCTTCTGCAGAGAGTCCTGGAATCAATCCCCACAGATACTGAGGAAAGGCTGTAATTGTAACTTCCATTTAAATCTCTCAGGGCAAATTTATGGCAATCAAGTTCTTAATATCCAGCAACTCTTCTTAACAGTCTTTCTCTCCTCCACAAATTGCTTACATGTCACAATGGCTGAGTGCTTCCCTTAAAATAAATCTCCAGAATCTCCCAGACTATTCTGCTTTTTCCTCCCTTCCTTTGTAACTCTTTATTATGGACATTAATTTAAAATCTCTGGCTTTTGATTTTTCTGATCTATCTTTCCACCATTTGACGCCATTTGCTTAATTTCCGTGTTAATTAATTAATGTTGATTTCTCTTGTTGTATAAAAACTCTTTGCGAGTAGGAGTGTTTTCTCTGTGGTTCACATGCTTAAAATAGTGTGGCAATAATTAATTATTGATTAAAAGAATGAATGAATTCTTCTAATTTTTTATTTTAGAAGTCTGAAGAATCATCTGGCCAAGACTAAATTCTCCTTTTGTTGGAAGGGAAATAGGAAAGATGAATTGTGATTGAAAATTTAAATTTATTTTGGGGACAAGATACGCTGTGACAACATCCATTTCAGAACATGCTGACCTTAATGTTAACATACATTATTAGACACATATAAACCTCACAATAAGTAGGAGGTTTTCCACATAGTCTATATTATATTACATAGAGTTATATAATTTACAAAAATTTTACTTAGCTGTCACATCATTACCAAATACCTGAATGAAACTTTGGTCTGACTTTTGTTTCTGACCGAGGTGGAATTATGAGGATTCGATTTACCTTACTAACTGAAACACTAAAAAATAAGGCTAAAAGTATGAAACGATGAACTCTGAGTCATTGAATCCAAGGTAATTAAGGACAATAATCTCTGAGGGACAGAAAGTAAAAAAAGTAAGTCCTAAGAATGCCATAATTTATGATTTAGAGAGAGTTTCCAAGCAATGACAGAAAGAAGGACAATTCAGTTGGAACCCAACAATCACCATGAGAATGAGTTAGGAGTCCAAGGAGACCACACAGGCAGGCTCGACAGAGTAGCAGAGCGGAGATGTGCGGAGAGAGAACTTTGAAGACCTGCAGAATGTTGTGTTTGAGTCTTCAGCTGAGTATTTTTTAATCCATTCATGTGAGGAAAATACTTAGGAATGAATCTCTGGAAAGGATTAAACAATGTCCAGGACTCAGACATGAGGAATAGTGACTAATCCAACCACCCACAGTGGAAAAATCACATAATTCATAAGATGTCAGGTGCAGCATTTAGAAAAGTGTTGTCTGAGCAGTGGGAAAAATTGAGCCCAAGACTGAAATTCTTCTCCAATTTTCCCTAAAAAGTACCTTGAAGAAAAGATTAAAGATCAAACTGTTTCCGAGTAATTGAACTATAGCCAAGATAAAAGTTCAAGAATATTTATAAAAATACAAAAAAGCTTACATCTAACAATGTAAAATTTGTAATATTTAGTGTAGGTTAAAAGTTGCCATTTATGCAAAGAGTCGTCAAAGCAGGACCCACAGTGAGGGGGAAGGTTATGCAATAGAAATTTACCACAAATGACAAAGATGAAAGGATTAGTAGAAAAAAACTTAAAATCATTATAACTTTCCCATTTGTTAAAGAAGCTAATGGACAGATTGAATATATAAAGAGAAGACAGTGAAGACAGTAAGAAAAAATCTGAATCAGACTTCAGGAAGTACAAACTCAGCATCTGAAATGAAAATTGAATTGGATTGGTCAGCGGCAGATTAGTTGTCACAAGAGGACAAGTTAGTGAGCAAAAGAGAAGAGCAAATAAAATTTCTAGAAGGAAACACATCGAGACAAAACAGAATAAATAAAAAACATTTAGTTAGCTGTGGGACAACTTTAAACATCCTATTGTAAGTACTAACTGAAGCCCCGAAAGAGAGAAAAGAGAAAACGAATCAGAGAAATAAATACAGTATATAAAGAATGTGTGGTAAATTTCTAGATCAGAGGAAAGTTATAAACTTGCAAATTCAAGAAGCTCAACCAACTGAAAGAACAATAAATATGAAGAAAACTGTACAAAGGCATATTGCAGCCAAATTATTTAAAACCAGAGAAGATCTTAAAAGCAGCCTTAAAAGTAAGACTTTTTCATAAATATGAAAGCTAAAAAATAAAGCATTACCAGCAGAGTTAGCAAATGTTAAAGGAAGTTCTCCAAGCAGAAGGAAAGTGACATCGGGTAGAAACCTGGATCTATAAAAAGTAAGGAGAAGAGGCAGAAACTACTGCGTAAATAAAAAAGCCTTCTTCTGGGTCATTTAAAGCTGTTCAAACAAAACTGCTCGAGTGCCTTGTTAATTTGGATTCTTCTTTATAACATATCTTTAAGTTCTTTTCTACCTATCTTTAGAATGTGAAGTTGCTCAGAAAAGAACTCCCTGTGAGATTACTCCAATCCCTGAGACTAAGAATGTCTGCAGAAATGCTCTGGATGAGAAAAGAATGGGATTTGTTCGCCTGAGAAATGAGTGGGGCATCCCCGTGGGTCCCCTGAATGCTATTTGGCCTGTCTGACTTCATCCCAATCAATACAATTACCCCTTTTTGGGACTTTAGGCTCACAGATTTCGGCAGACCAGCTTTGTCTCTACTTGTTTTATTAATGTTGGTGCTGACTATGTATCCTAAATTAGAGAAACCGTGAAACTAGTTAAAATTCTACTCGCCATCTTCATCCTGATGACAGTGGAGGTGGTCGTACTGAACCAGGCAACAACTTTAGGGTTTGAAATTCATCCTCTGGGCCCCATTCCCACACTCAGGCTCTCCGCTTTTCATTATCTTTCTGCTTACATCTTGAAGACACTTTTATAACCCTCTGACAGGCTCCACAGAAGGACCGTTTGTATTTTAGTTTTAGCATTGTGCTTTGATAAATGGGAGGGGTGGGGGTGCAGCACTGTATGGAAATAAGACACAAAGGCATAGATCAGAGCTGATCTCTAATAAGATAACAAGATATTGAGGTCATGGAAATATTTAGACTTCCAGCCTGTGAATGACATATACTATCTGTTTCAAATCGCCTCAGGCATTAAAATTCTGGGAACTGCACAATCTATAGTGATCAGCAAAACTCATTCAATAGAGCTTTAGCCAAGACCCATATAAAACATTCTCCCAGAGATACTTTTACACAAAATATTTCAGCATTATTTGCTATTTATCACTCATTTAACAAAGCAGTTTGTACACCAATTTATGTCGGTCTCTTGCTAAGTTCCGTGGACTCAGGCATGAGTGAGATATCAATTTTGTCCTAAAGAAGTTCATAGTATTATGTGGAAAATTAATTCTCCCAGAAGTAGGACAATTAAAACAAATTTGGTAAGTTCTATAAAACATTTGAGCACTCACTAATTTGACAAATGCCTATTATGGTGTTATGTGCTAAATTGTGTCCCACCAAATTTTGTACAAATTTGGGTACTTTGTTATGACAATTCTAGCAAACTAACACATACAGATTAGCACTATGAAATGGGAGTATCTGGACGGGGGGAGATGAAAAAGTCAACTTGCCTGTAGGAACCTTAGCCCTAATGAATAAAGCAGATTAATAAGCAATCATGACATGGGCAGCACTTGTGGCTCAAAGGAATAGGGCGCCACCCCATATGCTGGAGGTGGTGGGTTCAAACCCAGCCCTGGCCAAAAATTGCAAAAAAAAAACCCAAAATGAACAAAGGGTATTTTAGTTTAGGCTTGAGGCTTGAGATGCATTTTAGTATATAATATAAATAATAGATATTTTATATATAAATAAATATATAATATATAAAAATATATTTATATAGTACATAAATACATATATGTGTGTGGATTATATGAATTTTATATGAATTAATCATATGCATTTTCTGTTTTAACTGTAACTGTACTATTTCCAATATAATAGATCACATACAAAGTAGACATTTTGTGTACTTTCTTTCCAATTATTCGAGAACCAATAGCATCATGAGCTAAGAAAACACACTGACATCCGCAAGTCTAAATAAACCAGGCAGTGCTGGTACCAAGCTCTGCACACAGGGGGAATAGTACCATCTACCATCTTCTCTTTAACTGAAACATTTCTGCCTGCTTTTCTTGGATAGCCTCTATTTTTTTTTTTTTCAGTTTTTGGACAGGGCCAGGTTTGAACCCACCACCTTCAGTACATGCGGCCTGCACCCCACTCCCTTGAGCCACAGGCACTGCCCTTCTTGGATAGCCTCTTTCAGACATTTAAGGCTACTCTACCTGAAAGAGCCAACTGCTCTCAGATGGTTCCAAACAGTACATTCGTGGCAGAGAAGTGCAAGAAAACTTTTGCCCTTCTTGGCTAATGAGAACCAAGTAAATTTCTGTGTGATTTCAAGACTCCTCAGATGCCTCCACAAACCTCAAGTCTGAGCACCCTCTGTGAGCCACTGTGCCAGACGCTACAGGCTCTGCAGGTCAGGAGAAGCCTCTGGACTCACAGAGTTAACTATCTTGTCAGGAAGGAAACAAGTCAAAATAAAACTGTAATAGTGAGATTTAAAATCAATAGTGCTTCACTTTATCTGCCTTGTATCTGCTACGAATGCTAGTGAGTGTGAGGATGGCAAAATGAAGCTGAGCCTAAGAGAATAAGAAAAAAAAATGTATCAAGCAAGAATAATACAGAAATTGAGCAATATATTTTAGAGTTTTCACTATTTGAGTCTCTAAAATATCTTCCAGAGAGCTCTGTTCATTCAAAAGACTGAGAGTGGAAATTACTAAATTCTAGGATATTGAATTGAAGATGGTATAATTTCCTCTTTTTCTTCCTTTCTCTATTCTCTCTCTCTCTTTTTTTTTTCTGTGAGACCAAGTCTTACTCTGTAATCGTGGGTAGAGCGCTGTGGTGTCGTAAGCTCACAGCAGTCTCTAACTCTTGGGCTCCAGGAATCCACCTGCCGTGGCCTCTCGGACTGTTAGATCACGGGCATGATTCATGGCAGCCAGCCTCTCTTTCCTTATTTCTGATGTATTTATTTTCACTCATGATTAATTCTACCACTATAATTCATTTCATGAAACTACTTTTGAGCCCTTTATTATTCTTTATGATAAAAACGGACTATCTGCTTCAGTAATGCGGCTACCTAAGTCATCAAAAATATATTGATTTCAATTTTGGGACAACTACTACATTTTGTTACATTAGTAAATCCACTTTTCACTCTAATTCCATGAAGAAAGTGACTAGTAGCTTCTTAATGCACTCTTTATGTAAACAAAGCCAAGGTAATGGCATTTTACATTTGAACAAAAGTCTCCAGTTCATAAATCTACATTCTTATTAATCTGTTAGATCAGCGTCCATTATACCATTCTGTACTATCTCTGCAATAATGATATCAGGAAAGAAAAACTATGAAAAACCTATTTCCGTCTCTATATACATCCCTTTAGTGTATAATGTGGCTAGTATTATCATGACTTAATTTTTATAATTACAATCAATATATACACTGCCTTTCTACATTTCTTCAGTTATTCCATTCATTTTCCATTTAAGTAGAGTTTTCACATTTCATTCTAGTGGTGATAAAATAGTCCTGTAATTTAACATAGCAATGTCTACTCAGAAAATGTTTTCAGAATTGGTTATTTGGACACCCTCTTCAGCTTTTGGCTAAAAAAAGTAATGCGGGCATAAGCATTTTTGTGCAGATAGGATTTTCTACATTCTTACGTTATTCCCAAGGGATAGTTTTTAAAGAATTACTAGGTAAAAGAAGATTATGATTTCTATTACTTGTGTCATGAGTTGTCAACTTGACCATCCAAAACATTGCTCCATACAATGCTGTCAGGTGTGTGAATCGGCACACTCCCAACAACCCTGCTGAAGGTTCTTGTCAATAAAAAATAAATAAATAAATTATTGTATAATAAGGATGATATAAGCAATTCATATTTTGCTAATTTATTAGTGAGCCGGATTTTTTTTTTTTTGAAGTGTGAATTCCTCTTCTTGTTATTTTAAAAACCTGGATGGAAAAGCCTGGGAAGAGGCTGCCTCCACCAAGGGCCCTTTGCTGAACCAGGGTGGGATGGGCCATACCAGCCCCCCCATCTCCAGGGTGCAGAATCTGGAGGGACCCCTGCCTGTGTGGCCCCTCTTGGACCCTCTTGTAGTGAATAACTCTGGGAGCCTGTAGCAAGCTGGGCATGATGGTTTTATCTGCCCTCCTCACCGGGGTCGCCCAGGGCAACCAACCTGATAACAGATGCCAATGTGTGTGGTTTTGCTGGGCTCCCAGCCACAGGGTTCTGAGTTATGGCTCGTGTTTAGTGCTTTATCTGGGATCACCCACAGCAGACACCATCCTTCCTCAGCGGATAGTCTATCTACAGCATCTGTCATACAGAAGGTGGCCATGAGTGCCTTTGAATTATTGAATAAACAAATGGCTAGTTCTTTGACCATTTATCAACTAGAGTTGCATTTTATATTTTTGGTCCAAGTCTAACCCTCACATATTTTAGAAATCAACTTGTTTATCTTAATTGAGAAGATTATCCCCTTACCTTTCTCTTATTATTATTATTTTATAAGGTTTTACTTAATTTCTATATGTAACAGAGAAATATATTTTTGGAAAGGGGATTACAAAGGCAATGTATTTACCCCCATGGTTCACAGTTAGTTATACAGTTATGGAAATATCAGGCCAAAAACAAAACCAAACCAAACAAAAACCTTTCTGTTGATTCACGGTGACAACAGCAATAATTCATGAGACTCAAGGGCCCTCCACATATTTCAATGCTTGCCAAAAAGTAGGACAATGGTCTTCAAGAGTGAAGACCAGAGTGAAGCAAGAATGAACCCCCTCTAAATGCAACTATTGTTTCGAAAGAAACACTGCTTGTAGAGAACACCTGTGCAACTTGACTTTAAAATAACTTTTAGGTGTCCAACTAACACATTTTCTTTAGGAGTTGCAAAGTGGTGCTATGAGCATGCTAGGAAATTGAGAGCAGCTTCTGCTAGATTGATATTTTAAATTTCCATTGATTTAGTTAATTATTTTCTCTGTAACAGTTAAATACTGTTTCCTTATCACATACCTCTGTGGAAATCCATGCTCAGATACCTACACTGTTGTTTAAAAATACCCTGACTGCAGAAGTAGATAAATCCCTACCTGTTTAACAAAGTCTCAACTACATTAAGCTGAATAAATAATTCATTACAAATTTTTACTTGCATGTATTAAAATTTTAGACCATGAGAATTCCAGTCTTCCTACAGCACTTTTCAGGATTTAGAACCTTAAACATTTAGGGATTTAAAAAAAAAGATAATAGTGAAAAACTCTTCTTAGATCCAATCTGTTTCTAATTAAAATGTTTCTGCTTAAAATGTTCCTTAGAGACACTGTTTTGAGATTCTACTGTGTCAGATACTCAGACACTATTCTGAGTTCTTTCATTTATTGTCTCTTCAATTAGTATTGCAAACATATCAATAAGGTATGATTATCATCTTCATTTCGTAAATGATAGATTAAGGTTATAAAAATTCAGTCATTGGGTGGCACCTGTGGCTCAAAGGAGCAGGGTCCCAGCCCCGTATGCTGGAGTGCTGGAGGTGGCGGGTTCAAAACCAGCCCGGGCCAAAACTGCACCAAAAAAAAAAAAAAGAAAGAAAAATATTCAGTCATTTACTCAATGTGTAAAAATAGAATTCAAACCCAGATGTGACATGAATTCTAAACTATTCTGTCTATGTGGCCTGAGGAAGAAAATGAAAAATAGATAATGATAAAATCTGCTAAAGATGGAGTGGAGAATCTCAAACAATTTCTGGGAATAGCCCCACTTCATAGCAGACATTTTACTAATAAATAACTAGAGTTTCTTTAAAAAGAGTTAATGTTATAAGATATTGTACTTAAAAAATTATGCTGTAACAATGCTTGCAGATAAGAAATTAGATTAATTTGGTATTCCCAAGCCAAATAAAATCACCAGTAGAAAGCATTTATTCTTGATTAAAATCTGTAAAATAGCTTACCCTGAACTAAGTCATAGGAATTTTATCTTACTAAACAGCACATTTGTGAAAGTGAGTAGAAGACTCCAAAACCGCTTTGTCTTTAGAATTTTAATTGTGATGAAAGTCAGCAAGTGAAGCTTGAAGTTTGCTCCGGGAGCAGCAGTAGAAGATGGGGTTATGGCAATTTCCAGTGACACCCGAGGACCCAAGGTCCAGTCACAGCTCTGAAGCTTGTTGAAAGACACCGGAAACAGAGGGAGTTCAGGCACGGTACTCTACAAATTTAAGATTTTTATGTTTTTAATTAATTCTTTTGTCAAAATTCACGTTTTATTTATGTATTGTTGTTTTACATTCTATTTGATTTTTTATCCATGTATTTTTATAGTTCACTGGACTTCTTTACGAGGATCTTTTATATTGTCATTTCCCAGGTTTCCCTTTTTTCTGAGTTCATTCTTGGAGAATCGTTTCTTCCTTCTGGAGGTGTGGTGATTTCCTGAGTTTTTGTAGCCCTCGTGTCTTTGAGTTGACATCTATACATGTGAGGAGATATCCACTTTTTCAGGCTTTTACAGGTGTTATTTGGCAAGTCTGTAATTCTAGATGAGCCAACTGGTAAGAGCCCTGGGCAGGCAGAGCTTGCTGTAGGTTTCTCCAGATGCTGGACCAGCCTTTCCTCTGAGTTTGGACACGGCTCTGCTGAACTCTGGATGGGCTCTACAGTTGCCTGTGATCCAGGAGGGCAAAAGGTCTAGTCTCCAGCCAATGGTACTATCACTGTGTCCAGCAGTTAAACAGGGTTACAGGAGAGGGAGGCTGATTTTCTGGGGAGTCCAACCAAGTAGAACTTTCCACAACTTCTGGCCATCACCAGCTCACGTTTGCAGGTGAGCTCTGCTCTTTCCTGGTACCTCTGGTCAGGCACTTCTACTCATGGGCACACAGTTGCCACTAAAATCTACGTGCTGGTTCCTATGCGCTTGGTTTTACCTGATCCCAAGTCATCTAGCCAAGCCAGTTCTCCCTGGATGCCCCATTTGGTGAGATGAGAGTGGGATTTCTGGGAATCCTCTTGAATACTATAAAAGAACCTAGATGTCCAATCTGGTTCTCTTCTCCATCTGCAGAAACATTCGTCCCTGGGAATCTGTCTCGGAGAGTGCAGAGACGATAGGCTCACAGTGAGACTATTTATTTGCCCTTCCATATTGTTTTGTGGACTATGCAGTTGACTCAGGCTGAGTCCTAATTTTGGAGATTCTTGTCTCTTGGTAGCTGCTAGTTGAACTTTGTGTGCATAGTAGTGACGCCTGGAACACCCTGTCCTGCCATGGTGCTGATGTCTCTCCTTTCACTTACCGATGAAAAGTTGGGTTGTTTTCCCATTTGGGGCTATTCCAATGAAGTTGCTGTAAACAGTTATGTGAAAGTCTTTGAAGACACATATGGTCTCATCTCAGTAAATGATGGGATGATGGCTCAATTCATTAAATGCTTAAATGTCAAAGAAACTAACAAAGGCTTTTTTTAAATTTATTTTTTCCCTTTTGTTTTTTTATTATTAAATCATAGCTGTGTACATTAGTGTAATCAAGGGGTACAATGTGCTGGTTTCATATACAATCTGAACTATTTTCATGAAACTGGTTAACATAGCCTTCTTGGCATTTTCTTAGTTATTGTATGAAGACATTTCTATTCTGCATTCCATTCAGTAAGTTCTGCCTGTACCCTTCTAAGATGCACCGTAGGTGTGGCCCCATCAACCACCCTCACTGCACCCTATCCTCCCCCCTCCCCTCCCCTCCCATGCCCTTTTCCCCAAATTCTTGTGCTATAATTGGGTTATACCCTTCATATGAAAGCTATAACTTAGCTTCATAGTAGGGCTGAGTACATTGGATACTTTTTCTTCCATTCTTGAGATACTTTGCTAAAAAGAATATGTTCCAGCTCCATCCATGTAAACACGAAAGAGGTAAAGTCTCCATCTTTCTTTAAGGCTGCATA
>CAUYON010196697.1:0-23257 GCA_963573935.1 Arctocebus calabarensis
ATGCAAATAGCCAAAAAGCATAGAAAACGTTGCTTAGTCTCATTGTTGGTAAGAGAAATGAATCTTAAAACCCCAATGGGGAGGGGGGAGGATAGGTGGAGGGAGGGCAATTGGTGGGATCACACCTACGGTGCATCTTAGCAGGGTACTGGTGAAACTTATTAAAGGTAGAGTATCAATGTCTTTATATAGTGATCAAGAAAATGCCATGAAGGCTATCTCTAAAAGTACGATCAAAATATTTCTGAATGTATATGAAGCACATTGTGCCCTATGATTGCACCAATGTACACAATTATGATTCAATAAAATTATAAAAAAAAATACTACGTACAATTGAAAAGGGAATAATTTTTTCCATTATGACATTCAATGCTTCTTAAATTCATAACAGCTTTACGGAGCTGTAATTCATATACCATACATTTCACACTTTTAAAGGAAAAAAAAAAAACAACCCAGCAAAGTATCACCATACATATCAGATTAACAAAAATTTAAAGTCTGACAATACTTAGGTATTGGTAAGAAAGTAGAGCAGTATCTTATCAAAGGCTAGTGGGAATATAAACGAACATAACCACTTTCCGCAGAGCACAGTGGCTCACGCCTGTAATCCTAGCACTTGGGAGGCTAGGGCAGTGGATCGCCTGAACTCACAAGTTCACTCTAAAAATAGCCAGGCGTTGTGGCACATGCCTGTTGTCCCAGCTACTGGGGAGGCTGAGGCAAAAGAATCACGTGAGCCCAAGACTTTGAGGTTGCTATGAGCTGTGATGCCATAGCACTTTACTGAGGGTGATAAAGTGAGACTGTTTAAAAAAAAAAAAAAATTGGAAAATAAAATGGCATTGTCTGATAAAGCTGATGATGTACGTAGCCCAAATTTAGCGAATCTATTTCCAGGTATACACCATAGGGACAGGCATGTGTAGGCAAACCGGGACACATGCCCTAAGCTGTTGGTAGCAGCCTCGTTTACAATTGCCAAAAACTGGAAACAACCAGAACATAATTTGGAGCCAAAAATTCAAATTATGATGGCAGGTGTGCTGGTATATTATTCCTTGTATATAAAGCTTAAAAACAAGGAAACTTGTTTAAGAAAAGAAAAGAAAAAGAAAAAGAAAGCAATAAGAGAATGATGGATTAATCAACAAATGTGCTAGAATAACTGGCTATTCACAAGAAAAGAAAACGAAAGACTCTTAGCTCATGCTGTAATGAAAATAAAACCTTAATAAAGTCCTAAATGTGAGAGGCAAAACTTTCAGGAGAAAAATATTGGTAATTTCTTTACCCCCTTAGGATAGAGAACGCGTGACAGAGACTATTCCTTGTCTAGAAAATCCATTGTCTCATTCTTACATAATAAGTATGTTGCAGTGGGCACTTTTCCCAGCTTCCTCTGCAGATGGGTATGGTAATACAATTAAGTTTCTCACAATGGGATATGACAGATGTGATGTGTGCTGCTTGCAGCTCTGGGACTTGAGACATTAAGTATGCCCCTAGGTGGTCTCTTTCTCTTTCTTGGTAGTTGGAATCCAAATGTGGCAGTGACCCAGCTCTGACTATGCAAGTTGGTGATATGCTTGAGAGGGTGGCCAGGCCATGAGATGGCATGAAACCGGGTCCCTGACTGCCTGTGCAGCAAAGCCACCTCAGTCTTAGGACCACCCATCTAGGGTTAGCTCCATGTGAAAGATCTAAGTGTCTCTGGGTTTTGGGGGGGAGGAAGGGCGTTGAGAGAGTCTCGCTCCATCGCCCAGTGGCACACTCTGTAGAGTACCACAGCCTCAGCCTAGCTCACAGCAACCTTGACCTCCTAGGCTTAAGCAATCTGCCTCAGCCTCCCGAGTACCTTGGTGCTAAGAGAGGCTTCCACAACACCCACCTCATCTTTCTATTTCTTGCTGAGGGGTCTCACTCTTGTTCAGGCTGGTCTCAAACTTCTGATCCTTCCCCTCTGCCTACCAGAGTGCTAGGGTTAGAGGTGTGAGCGACCACACCCTGTCTCTGTTCTTTAAACCTCTCTGTATTTTGAGGTCTTTTTGTTATAGCATCTCAGTCTTTAATAACATAGAAATATTTTGTAACCATGACTCCAAGAGCACCAATAAATAGACTATGTTAAAATGAAAAATTCACAAAACACCATAAATAATGTGAAAATACAGCCATTATCAAAAGAAGATATGTATAATGCAAATTCAGTATAGATTTTTTTAAAAACTCCTCAAATCAATAGAGGAAGAGAACCCTATAGAAAATTAGACAAAGAAATAAACATAAAATCGCAGAAGAAACCTGAATCCAAATAAACGTATCGAAGATGTTCAACCTCAACAGTAATCAAAGAATTACAAATGATATTACAATGTATAACACTGCATCCAAAAATTTGCAAAATTAACAAAAATCTTAAATTGTAACAATATCAAATGTTCACAATGACCAACAAAAACTCTTGTACGCTATTTTTGTAGCCCCTTAAATTAATGAGAAACTGGGAAGAGGGGAGGAGGTGGGGGAATGGTGTATGGCACACCTCTTGGGGGTGGGATACAAGTGTAAGAGGGGCTTTATCTAACAAATGCAATGAGTGTAACCTAATTCTTTGCACCCTCAATGAATCTCAAACAATAAAAATTAATTTATATTAAATACAACTGCATTGGAAAGGAACCTGCAAAGATCTAACAAAACTAAAGATACACATACCAATGATCAAGCAATTCCATTCCTAGGTATATATCCTAGAGAAACTGTTAATACAGTGTGTCCCAAAAGTTGCCCCTAAGGTCACCATACACAGGGAAAATGAGATATTGCAGCTTAATGTACCTTTATTTACAAAATATTCATTACAAAATTCTACAAAGAGGTGGCCAACAGTAGAAAGTATTTTGTAGGGCAGCACCTGTGGCTTAGTGAGTACAGCCCCGGCCCCATACACTGAGGGTGGCGAGTTTGAACCCGGCCCCCTGGCCAAACTGCAACAAAAAAAATAGCCGGGTGTTGTGGTGGGCACCTGTAGTCCCAGCTACTCAGGAGGCTGAGGCAGGAGAATCACCTAAGCCTAACAGCTGGAGGTTGCTGTGAGCTGTAATGCCACAGCACTCTGCTGAAGATGACAAAGTGAGACTCTGTCTCAAAAAAAAAAAAGAAAAGAAAAGAAAATATTTTGTAAAATTTTGCAATAAGTATTTTGTAAAGAGAAGAATATTTATCTACAATTTCCCATTTTCCCTGTGTATGGCAACTTTAGGGGCAACTTTTGGGACACCTTGTAATTTGGTGGAAAGGGATTATATGTTAATTGCAGCATGACTTATAATAGCTAAAAATTGGAAGTAACCTAAATTCCATCAACAAGAAAATAGTCAGGTGTAGCAGCACCAAAGACAAACTTCAAAACTTACAGGCATGAGCCACAGCACCTGGCCCTGGTGCATGTTTTTACTGCTATAAAAGCAGTGTACAAGAGTTCCTGTTGGTCACTGTGAACATTTGGTATTGTAAAAATGTAATAGGGTGGTGCCTGTGGCTCAAAAGAGTAGGGTGCTGGCCCCATATGCTAGAGATGGTGGGTTCAAACCCAGCCCTGGCCAAAAACTGCAAAAAAAGAAACAAACAAAAACATTAATATTTTCATTAAGTTTGTAAATTATTAGATACAATGCTATGTTATTGTAGTTTTCATTTGTAATTCCTTGATTATTGTTGAGGTTGAATATTTTTGATATGTTTATTTAGTATTCAGGTTTATTCTGTGATTTCATGTTTATTTTCTTTGTCTATTTTTCTACATGAGTATCTTTCTCCCCTGATCTGCGGATGGAGAAAAAGCAAACTACCAACAGCTATGTGCCGTATGTCTAAAATATACATAAATACTAAGTAGTAAGGACGTAATAAAAACATGCGTAGGCCAGGCACGGTGGCTCATGCCTATAATCCTAGCACTCTGGGAGGCCAAAGTAGGAGAACTGCTTGAGGTTAAGAGTTTGAGACCAGCCTGAGCACGAGTGAGATCCCATCTCTACACAAAAAAATAGCAAAAATTTCCTGGGTGTGGCAAAATTAAGCACAGCTATAGTCCCAGCTACTCTCTGGAGACTAAGGCAGGAGGATTGCTTGAGCCCAGGAGGGAGTGCACTACAATGAACCCACTTCCTATGAGCCAGGGTTACAGAGCAACAATGTAACAAAAAAAAAAAAAAAAAAAGCATGCACAGGAATGACAAAGCAAATTTAAGACTTTTGTGGATTCTGTGGACAAAAGGTGGGAAATGAGTTCACATGTGTATGTATGAACGTGCACGTGAGTACACGCCTTGGATTGCCTTGGTAGGAGAAGAAACCAACCTGTGCATGTGGGCCTCCAGGGAGGGAAGCAAAATCCCACGAAAGACCCTTTTTATATTGCATCGGCTTGTAGACAGTACTATTTACATTTCAGTTCAAGTTTAGTCTCCTTCCCTACATTGTTATTTTTTTTCAAGTTATACTTACACATATAGCAATGGGATCTTACCTTGTACCAAGTATCAGAATCACCTGCCAGGCTTGTTATGATGATATTCAGATTGTTGGACTGGTCCTCAGAGTTTCTGATTCAGTAGGTCCAAAGTGGGACCCGAGAATCTGCATTTCTAACACGTTCCCAGGCGATGCTGAGATGGCTGGTCCGTGGACAACACTTTGGTCCATTTGCAGCACATGTGTTCTGTAGTTGTGGGGAACCAAGAGGCAAACCAGTGAAAGAAAACATGGCATTCTGTTGGGCTGAGGCCAGCACCAACACTCCTAACTCTAGGTGGTGAATAGGAGTGTTGACAGTGGGGCAGGTAGGAGACAGATGTCAGCAGAACAACTGTGATATGAAACCCCTCTCCCCCAAACATATGCTTGAGGAGGCATGGACAATGGAACTGGATGAGAAAAGCAAGCCATGCCCCCTCACACCCTCACAACCCCATCATAGCCCCCATCCTCAGCACAAACTGGGTTCTTCTTCCAAAGAAGAAGCTGTGCAAAAGCTGCCCTCCATTGTGTACCCAGCAAACCAACTTGCCCCCCGGCTGCTTAAGCTTCTGAGCTAACCTGCAGCAAGTCCCGGGGCCACTCCCAGCCCTGCTCCTTTATCTTTCCAAGGTTGGGAGGGAACCAGCTCTTACTCCATATGGGGACTTGTGATGGCCAGTTGGGCTTTTGGGAACCTCAGAGTTGGGTCATTCTCAGCACTCAGCAGGGGCAGTCATGCGTTTCCCGGCCCTCTAGCCTCACTCTGTGCACCAGCCTCCCAGGCCGGGAATGTACCCACTCTTTAGCTGACTTGCGTGCGTGCCTGCATGAATGCGTGTGTGTGCCCAAGGGGGAGCCGAAGGCCAGCGCACAGAAAGCCAGAGGCCTCAGGCTGGTCATTATCTCCAGAACCTTTCTGTCCCTGAATGGGACCTTGGTGCTCTGCCAAACAGCCCAACTCTCACTCTGTGCAATGAAGTTCTCACTGATTATCCTGATGATGTCCCGGAGGACGTGGGTCCGGGGAGGCCCATCCACTGCCAACCCTGGTTCCCACTTCCGCTCTCCTGTGGAAATGAGGCTGTCCCTGCAGCCCCCCCAAACACACACACAGACGCACAATCTCGCTCTCCCAGCTTAATGCCTATCCCCAAGGGACCCCGATCCTGGGGCTGAACTGAAATGACAGCAACAGTTCATTAATCAGACTAATGAGGGGCCTGAGCAGAGAGAGAAAGAGAAGCTGGAAGAGTGAGAAGGGGGTGAAGACTGGAACACCTCCCAGCACAGGGAGACAGGGCTGGACCTGAGATAGGAACCAGCCCCTTATTAGGAAGGGGGAGTGCGGAGAGATTTACAAGATTTGTTTCTTTATAGGAAACATGCTAATTTTTCATCAGCGGCAAATGAGAACCCCCTAATTTCCCCCGATGGCTGTGTTCCAGGTACTTGACTGTTTTATATGCATTATCTTAGTTAATCTTCACAAGACCCATAGGAGATGAAAATACTCATTTTGCTGATGAGAAAACACGCTCAAAGAGGTCTGCCTGTACTCATACTCATAATAAGTGACAGAGCTAGGATTCGAACCTAGACAATCTGACTCCAGAGCTCAACCTCTATCCTTGTGCGCAGGGATAGGAAATGAGGCTCAATAAACGTAAATACAGCACTTACCGAACTTTCCCCGACATCAGGCAGAGAGCGTCATGCCCTTTATAGGCAGCAGCACCTCCAACCCTAGGAGGCAAGTGCGTTTATTGTCCCTATTTTATAGATGAAGAAACTCTAAAAGGTTTATAAGAGGTGTAGTAATTTTCCTAAAGGCACACAACCAGACCAGAGATATGATATCCATCTACCCGATTCCAGGGCCATTCTTCTTCTTCCAGTGCCTCTCTCATGAGGAATCACCCTTTACCCTGAGCTCCTGCAGGATCTTGCCTAAAAGAAGGCTTTCTGGTGAGGCATTTTATTTTTCCATAGAAGAAGCTCCAGTTTGATATGGGCGGGGGGCGGTCAGGATCAACATGGGATTTGGCCCATGGAACTCAAGTCCTAACCAAGTGTAGTGGGGCAAGCTGCCAGGAAGTGGGGCTGGAAGTTTATGTGCAACTGTAAGGATTCCTTCAGAGCAACCCAAATCCAGCTCACTGCCTGAGCTAGGCAGAGGCATGAGGTTTTCCTCAGCATTGCAAAGTTTAATTTTTTTTTTTCCTGTCACTGAGCCAACAGGGTGATCTCTACTGGTAGCTGTGTCCTTCCTGCTTGTCCTCCTGAACCAGTTCCAGCTGATCAGCCACTGGAACCTGCTGCTTAAGCAGCTGGTAATGGACTGCAAAACAGCACCAAGAGAGCCAAGAAGGCAGGGGTCAGAGCCCTCCTGGGACTGGGAGCCAGCCTTGCAGAGAGGAGCTGGCGATTAAGTACTCGGGAGCACAGCTGATGTGTGCACATCTAACTATTCTGTGCTCTGGGCTTGTTTCATTTTTGCAAAAACAGTGACAAATGCCTGTAAACACGTTCAAACTGTACAGAAGAATGGAAAGTGTAAAGTAAGAAGTGAAACTTCCCTTCTAAGACACTCCCGCCCACCAGGCACAGCCACTGTGAATTTAACCATTTGTTGTTTATCTTTTTTTTTTTATTTTTTATTTTTTATTTTTTTGAGACAGAGCCTCAAGCTGTCACCCTGGGTAGAGTGTCGTGGCATTACAGCTCACAGCAACCTCCAATTCCTGGGCTCAAGCGAGTCTCCTGCCTCTGCCTCCCAAGTAGCTGGGACTACAGGCGCCCGGCTATTTTTGTTTGGGTTGCAGCCGTCATTGTTGGTTGGCGGGTCCAGGCTGGATTCGAACCCGCCAGCTCAGGTTTACATGGCTGGCGCCTTAACCCACTGAGCCACAGGCGCTGAGCCATCTTTTTATTTTTTTTTAACAACACGTGACGTGTGGTGGTGTTTATCTTTTCATCCCTTTTTTCTGTGTAAATCGTGGTGTAAATATGAGCTTAAATTTTTTTAATAATACAAAATGGGATTTATATGTTGATCTTCGATTTGCTATCTAGCTCTCCAAAATTTTTTTTTTACCAATTTTATACTCCCACTAATAGTATATGAAAGTGCCCATTTTCTTCTATGTTAGCCAATAGTGACTTGTTTTGTAGTTTAAAAACAAACCAATAAAAAAGAAAGAAAGAAAGAAAAAAGCCCTCCCAGGCATGGGGGTGCACATCTGTAGTCCCAGCTACCTGGGGAGCTGAGTCAGGAATAACTTTTGAGCCCAGGAGTTGTGAACTATAGTGCACTATGCTGATTGGATATCAGCATCAATATGGCGACCTCCTGGAAGTGTGGCACCACAGGTTGCCTAAGGCAGGGTGAAATGTCCCAGGTTGAAAATGCAGCAGGTCATAACTCCCACTGTGATCAATAGTAGGATAGCACCTATGAATAGGCATTGTTTTCCAGCCTAGGCAACTCTAAAAGCAAAAAAAAATGCCAACATGTTTTTGTTTTTGTTTGGGACAGAGTCTCACTTTGTCGCCCTAAATAGGGTATCGTGGCATCATAACTCACAACAACCTCAAACCCACGGTTCAAGTGGGTTTGAGTAGAGTGAGTAGAGTGCCGTGGTGTCATAGCAGCCCCAAACTCCTGGGATTGAGAAATCATCTTGCCTCAGCCTCCCAAGTAGCTGGGACTGCAGGTGCCCACCACAACACCCGGCTATTTTTCAGAGACGGGGTCTCACTCTTGCTCAGGCTGGTCTTTTGTAAAAATGCCTCTCTCATTCTTTCCCTTCCCCTATATCCTTTTCCCTGCTTTCTATTAAATTTACAACTTCTAACCCATGCTCATTACATAGAATTCCAGAAATTTGTCAGTAGATAAGAAATAGAGGAAGCAGGGTTTACGACTCATCACCAGGTGGCACAGAGATGCAACATTACCCTGTAAAAGGTGATGCCAGCACACGTCATAGGTGTTTATCACAGTTACCAGCTTATAATCTGGCAAAAAAAAAAAAAAAATGAATTGGTAAGACTCCTTGCTAAGTGTGAGCTCTCATTTGATCTTTAGATAATCATGCAGTTAGAAAAAGCCCTCATTGTCTCCCCATTGAACAGATGATTAAAAGGAAATTCAACCAATTCGTGTATGAAGACAAGCTGCTAGTCAAAAGTGGAGCTCCAGGCCAGGCCTGTGGCTTGTGCCTATAATCCCAGCACTCTGGGAGGCTGAGGTGGGTGAATTGCCTAAACTCAGGACTTCAAGACCAGACTGAGCAAGAGCAAGACTCTATCTCTACTAAAAATAGAAAAACTAGCTGGATGTGGTGGCTAGTGCCTGTAGTCCCAGCTACTCGGGGGGCTAAGGCAAGACGATTACTCAATCCCAGGAGTTTGGAGTTGCTATGACACCACGGCACTCTACCAAGGGGGCTTTAGTATAAGACTTTGTCTCAAAAAAAAAAGAAAAGAAAGAAAGAAAAGAAAGAACTGGGATCACACACTGTGGCTCATGCCTGTAATCCTAGCACTCTGGGTGGCCCAGGCAGGTGGATTGCCTGAGCTCACAGGTTCAAGACCAGCCTGAGCAAAAGTGAGACCCCCCCCATCTCTGAAAATAGCTGGGTGTTGTGGCAGGTGCCTGTAGTCCCAGCTACTTGGGAGACTAAGGCAAGAGAATTGCTTGAACCCAAGAGTTTGAGGTTGCTGTGAGCTGTGATGCCATAGCACTCTACCAAGGGTGACAAAGTGAGACTCTGTCTCAAAAAAAAAAAACAAAAAAAACCCAAAACAAACAAACAAAACCAAAAACTGGAGCTCCAAATCAGTGCTCTCTCCCCTACATTACATTTACAACTTTTTTTTTTTTTTTGAGACAGAGCCTCAAGCTGTCACCCTGGATAGAGTGCTGTGGCAGCACAGCTCACAGCAACCTCTGATTCCTGGGCTCAAGCAAGTCTCCTGCCTCCACCTTCCAAGTAGCTGGGACTACAGGTGCCCTCCACAACACCCGGCCATTTTTTGGTTGCAGCCGTCATTGTTTGGCAGGCCGGGCTGGATTCGAACCCACCAGCTCAGGTGTACATGGCTGGCGCCTTAGCCCATTGAGCCACAGGCGCCAAGCCTACATTTACAACTTTTATATGTGTGTAAAATATAGGTGTGATTTTATAGATATAAGCTCAAAGTGCACAATATGTAATTTGTGAACACATTTAGATCACACCTCATTTTATAAATGTAGCTATATACTATATATTTTATACTATATATAAGTATAACCTAAGTGTGTGCAATTCCATGTAAATAAAATTTGGTAGATGATGCAGAAGGCACTAAAAGGTAGTTTAAAAGCAAAACCCCACCCAAATGTGACCTGGTAGACCTTGACAGATACACAACCCTGTCAGGGACTAAAAAAGGGTTGGTAAATGTTGAATGCCCAGTGAGATCTCGTCTAGTCATGATTTTGGAGCAGTGTATAATAGGGATTCAGTGCATGGATTTTGGAGTAAGACACATGAGCGTTCAAGTCCTATCTGAACCACATACTAGATACGTGATGTGACCTTGGACCACCAAGTCAAATTCTCTGGGCCTCAGTTTTTTTCATTTATGAAAAAGAGTTAATATTTTAGACTGGGCGTGGTGGCTACACCCATAATTCTAGCACTCTGGGAGGCCAAGGCAGGAGGATTGCTTGAACTCAGGAGTTTGAGAACAGCCTGAGCAAGAGTGAGACCCCCATCCCTACTAAAAATAGAAAAATTAGTCATGTGTTGTGGCAGACACCTGTAGTCCCAGCTACTCAGGAGGCTGAGGCACTTGAGCCCAAGAGTCTGAGGTTGCTGTGAGTTAGGCTGATGCCACTGCACTCTAGCCTGGGCAACAGAGTGAGACTCTGTCTCAATAATAATAATAATAATAATAAGTAAATATTCTCTATTTTATAAGATAAAATGAGATAAAGTACATAAAATACTTTGCAGTGTGCCTAGAACATATGTTTCAATAAGTGTTAGTTATTATCAGTATTTTTATTACATGTTTGCCTATATTGTTCTTAATTGTTTAGCTTTAACAATAGTTTACTGTACATAAAGCCATGCATATGACTAAAATGGCAATAAGGACAGAGTAATGCAGAGGTTCTCGGCTTCAGCTACCCGTTAGAGTTATTTGGCTTTAGCTACCCGTTAGAGTTATTTGTTAATACTGACATCTAGGTCAATAGCATCAGAATCTGTGAAGGTGTTGAGAATAGCTAGATTAAACAGAGGAATTGAGTGTGAAATTGTCAAGGGCTGCTAAGAAATAGTGGAAAAGGTTCCCTGAAAATCAAGGCTTTAATTTAGCAAGTCCTCTGAATCTCTGTTATATGACTATGGCAGATGGTCATCGGTTGGGCCCTTCCCACTTTCCCAGCAGTCCTGTTTTACATTTGGAGATCCCGGCCAAACTGCAACAACAACAAAATAGCCAGGCATTGTGGCAGGTGCCTGTGGTCCCAGCTACTCGGGAGGCTGAGGCAAGAGAATCGCCTAAGTCCAGGAGTTGGAGGTTGATTTAAAAAACAACATACATACTGTGCTTTGAACTTCTTTCCAAAATAATGTAATTAATGGTCTTTGGGTGGTGCCTGTGGCTCAAAGGAGTAGGGCACCAGCCCCATATACTGGAGGTGGGGTTCAAACCTGGCCCCGGCCAAAAACTGCAAAAAATTAAATTAAATTAATGGTCTTTAAAAGTTTTTGTGGTACACCAGTGTGCCAGGGCACAACAGCTGAAAATCACTGCAATAGGGGCGGCACCTATGGCTCAGTCAGTAAGGCGCCAGCCCCATATACCGAGGATGGCAAGTTCAAACCCAGCCCCTGCCGAACTGCAACAAAAAAATAGCCGAGCATTGTGGCAGGTGCCTGTGGTCCCAGCTACTCGGGAGGCTGAGGCAAGAGAATCGCCTAAGCCCAGGAGTTGGAGGTTGCTGTGAGCTGTGTGAGGCCATGGCACTCTACCGAGGGAGATAAAGTGAGACTCTGTCTCGAAGGAAAGAAGGAAAGAAGGAAAGAAAGAAAGAGAGAGAGAGAGAGAGAGAGAGAGAGAGAGAGAGAGAGAGAGAGAGAGAGAGAGAGAGAGAGAGAGAGAGAGAAAGAAAGAAAGAAAGAAAGAAAGAAAGAAAGAAAGAAAGAAAGAAAGAAAGAAAGAAAGAAAAGAAAAGAAAGAAAGAAAACCACTGCAAAAGAGTAAGCTTCTTGGTGGAGGTAGCAAGAACAAGGGACAGGGACGCAAGCCTAATGTTTCTTTGTATTTTATACAAAAATAGCAAGCATTCTGCTTGAGCCTCTTCCTACCCCTTCCACAACCAACAACCCAAGGTTATTTGCAAAAGCAAAGCAAATAAGCATGAAGGAACATGACAGTAACTTCTCCTCTTTCAAAGTCATACCTAGTTTGAGCTGGGGGGTCTCTTTGAACTATGACAAAAGTCTCATAATCTCCTGTGACACTGATGAGATGGAATCACATGCACATCATGGCCAAGGCTCTGTCAAAGAAAGAAAAGAAAAGAAAAGAGAAGAGCAGGGCCTTTGTCTTTTTCATTTCAGTCTCCTGGATAGGCAATATAAGAGTGATCCAGGGCGGCGTCTGTGGCTCAGTGGTTAGGGCATGGCCCCATATACTGAGGGTGGTGGGTTCGAACCTGGCACTGGCCAAACTGCAACAAAAAAATAGCCGGGCATAGTGGCGGGCACCTGTAGTCCTAGCTACGTCCTCTACGACGTCAATAAAGTAAGACTCTGTCTCTCTAAAAAAAAAAAAAGTGATCCACTACTTATTAGGTCTGTAATCTCAGGTAATCAGGTAATCTCTTTGTCTCACTTTCCTCATCTGTAAAATGAGGACTAAAAATAATATCCATAGCACCGACCACTGTTAAAATTAAACAAGATACTCCATCTAAAGATCTCCAGCAGAAGGCCTTGGACAAGTAAACTTTGATGACAATGATTACAATGAATCTTACTATAAGGAGGACAACAATTAGTTGCCCTCTTAGTCACTTGCATATTCTAAGTGCTAAGTACATGTTGAAAGTAAACAAAGTCCGGATTTCTTAATCTAAGGACCTCTGTTTAATCCAAGAGAGGAAGAAGGCTGTTCTCTGATTATTGCTCAGGCTCAAAGACTTTGACCCCAAGGAAAGAACATAAGGAAACCTTTGAGAGAGCTTACAGCTCAGCTTCTACAGCTCTCAGTAATTAGGCCACCTCTGAACATTCCTCCCCATGACAGCATGTTTTTGTTTTACATGCAACCCATTCTGAAAAGTTTTTCCAAATCCATTCATTTTTAGGCACAAAGCAGTCTGATTCTTGCAATTGATATATCGTAAACTGCCTATTTTAAAATATACAATTTGATGAGCTTTGAAATACATATATTTCTCGAAACCATACCCATAGTCAAGATAAAAAATGAACTATCCATTACCCCCCAGAATTTCCGCATGCTCCTCTGTAATCCACCCCTCTCTCCCCATTCACCAACTCTGTCTGTAGGCAACCATTGACCTGCCTTCTGTCACTATCAATTAGTTTATATATTCTAGAATTTTATACAAATAAAATAGCACAGCATGCACTCCTTTCTTCCTGGCTTTCCCACACAGTGTAATTATTTCGAGATCCATCCATGTTGTTACATTGATCAATAAATACTTCATTCCTTTTTATTCCTTGGTATTTCCATGTATGGATGTACCTCAAGTTGTCTATCCGTTCATTACTGATGAACATTTGAGACATTTCCAGTTTTTGTCTATTCCAAGTAAAACTGCTGTGAATGTTCACATACACATTTTTGGGTACACATGTAAGCCAGTCCGATTTGAATAACTCTTAAAACAATAATAGCCCCTAGCACTCTGGGAGGCCAAAGTGGATGGACTGCTTGAGCTCAGCACTTTGAGACCAGCCTGAGCAAGAGTGAGACCTGTCTCTAAAAAATAGCCAGATGTTGTGGTGGGTGCCTGTAGTCTCAATTACTCAGGAGGCTGAGGCAAGAGAATCACTTGTGCTCAAGAGTTTGAGGTTGCTGTGAACTATGATGCCATGGCACTCTACCAAGGGGGACAAAGTGAGACTCTGTCTTAAAAAAAAAAAAAAGCTGAGAAGGGGACATGGGTACAGTGATAATGGCATCATGTGAGCCATTTCTTTTTCAAAGTGTGTGTAGCTAACTTTCACATAATAGCTTAGACATCCAAGTATTCATTAGGAATCACTGAGATGTTGTCAAACTTAGATTTCACCAGCCTAAGTTCCCAACTAGTATGGGCCCAATTCAAATGTCATCACTTCTAGGAGGAATCCAAAGAGGGTCACCAGCCCTCTCGTCCTAGAATCTTAGAAACACTGGCAAGAAACTTCCTGAGGGCAGGAATTTAGGTCACCTAAGGGCCTGGGCTTACAAGGGCTTCTGGAAAGTAACCAGCCATGTAAATGAAAAATAAGACAGATGTGACTAGATACTTTCTGGACAGCCCTCATATGTACACACAGATCTTCATTTTTTAAGCAGTTCCTTCCCTTTTTGGACCGTTCTAGTGATTACAAAGTCTTCTTTCTTACGTGGAGCAAAAAGGGGACCTATTATTTTGCCTTAATTATGCCTCCAAGAACCACGTTTTCTACACGTAACTTTACTTATTTATTTATTTTTGAGGCAAAGATCTCACTTTGGTGCCTTGGGTTGAGTGCCTTGGTATCATAGCTCAAGGCAACCTCAAACTCTTGGGGTCAAGCAATATTCTTGCCTCAGCCTCCTGAGTGACTAGGACTATAGGTGCCAAGCACAATTTCCAGCTAGTTTTTAGAAATGGGGTCTGGCTGTTGCTCAGGCTGGTCTTGAACTTGTAAGCTCAAGCAATGCACTTGCCTCAGCCTCCCAGAGTACTAGGATGACAGGCGTGAGCCACCATGCCCAGCATTACATGCAACTTTAAAAGTATTTGAAATAGGCTCGGTGCCTGTAGCTCAAGTGGCTAGAGCACCAGCCACATACACCAGAGCAGCGAGTTCAAATCCAGCCCGGGCCTGCCAAACAATGACAGCAACAACCAAAAAAAAGCCGGGCATTGTGGCAAGTGCCTATAGTCCCAGCTACTTGGGAGGCTGAGGCAAGAGAATTGCTTAAGCCCAAGAATTTGAGGTTGCTGTGAGCTGTGATGCCACCACACTCTACCAAGGGCGACAGCTTGAGACTGTCTCGGAAAAAATATACACATATATTTGAAATAGCTGGAACATTTTTATTTCTCTAAGTTAATCAGCCCTGGGCCTTTATCTCTGTGTTAATGTATAGTTTAACTTAGGGTGGTATTGACCAGGCCTTCTTTCTTCTAAAAGGGAATGTGCATAGTGACTCAGCATATAGGTGGAAAAGTCTGTGTCCAAATCTTGATTATAGCTGTATGATCTAGGGGCAAAATTAATTTTATTATGCCTCAGTTTCCTCATTTGTGAAGTGAGGCTAATAATAACTACCATACAAGATGTTGCAAGAATTAAATTAGAAAATGTATATTAGAGTTCCTTGCACAGTGTGAATATTATTAAATATCCTCTAGCTTTTAAAGAATCCTCCTAAAACACAGCACATTCAACCATATGCTCCAGATATGGCCCACATAAGGAAAGTTTAATTTGTTTCTTATTTTGTTTTTAGTAGTGATACTAAAAATAATTGAAGACAATCCCCCTAGATTTTCATAGGAATGTCCACAGAGGCATTCTTCCATGGCACATACTTGTTCAATTGGTGTCTTTACTTATTACAGACACAATAATATATATATATATATATATTTTTTTTTTTTTTCAAGTAGAAAAGGGTCTCATTCCGTAAACCTTGGTAGAGTGCCACAGCATCATCACAGCTCACAGCAAATTCAAACTCCTGGGCTCAAGCAATCCTTTTGCCTCAGCCTCCCAAGTAGCTGGAACTATAGACTCCTGCCACAAAACGTACCTAGTTTTTTCTACTTTTAGTAGAGACCAGGTCTTGCTCTTGCTCAGGCTGGTCTCGAACTTCAGAGCTCAAGCAATCCACCAGCTTCCCTTAGTGCCAGGATTATAGGCATGAGCCACCATGCCCAGCTTCACAGTAACATTCTTATTGGTTCAGGGTAATTATTCTAAAAAAGATCTTTTTGAATATTGACTTTGTTATCTAACTTATTAAATATTGCTCCCATATCCAAATTTGCCATCTACAAATTTATTGAAAGACTTTGTTAAGTCCTTGATAAAACCCTAAGCAGGATAGGTTCAAAGATCCTTTAATCAATTCGCATTGACACAAACTGTTTAACCCATACGACCCCAAAAAACTCCTTAGAATCCTGTCACACGTTTTTCATCATTCCAACAATGATATCAAGAGACTCTGTAATGTCTTACTAAAAACCAGATACAGTTTAACTATTGTGTCACCACACTCCACATATCTAGTAACACAATCAAAAGTAAAATATAGATATTTTGACATGAACTAGTTTTTGAAAAATCATATTCATTCTAGGTGACTGCATCTTTTTTTATGACGATTTTTTTTTCCCCTAAGGTCAGCATCCTGCTTCCTGGTATAATGTTCTGGGATCCATTTTTTTCTCAATTCTGAAATTTATGATAATATTCTATGTCTCCAGCCTTCTGATATGCTTTTTATTTATATCATAATTTTTCGAGGATTTTTAAAGTTAAACTATACATATAACTTTATGTTCAAAGATAGATCATTGCTGATAGTTCCATTACTCATCCACAAACTGCTATGAAATATAATTCTCTAGGCCCAGAGACTTTTTTTTTTTGAGGCAGAGTCTTAGTCTGTCATCCTGGGATTAAGTGCCACGGCCTCATCATAGCTCACAGCAACTTCAAACTCTTGAGCTCAAGAGATTTTCTTGCCTCAGCCTCCCAAATGCTGGGAACTATAGGCACCTGGCTATTTTTAGAGATGGGGGTCTCGATTTTTGCTCAGGTTGATCTCAAACTCCTTACTTCAAGCCATCCACCAACCTCAGCCTCCCAGAGTGCTAGGATTACAGGCATGAGCCATCACACCAGCCCAAGGCCCAGAGATTTTGATGAGCATTTTTGAAAGCTCATTTGCAGCTTCCTTACCCTCTTGGGTTTCAGTCTCATCTCAGCTTTGTTCTTGTGACTTTACATTTGCCCTCTGCTTGCTAGGCACTTCCTCCCTTGCAGTGTCAGTGGTTTCAAGAGTTTAGACCTCATTGCTCCTTTAGTTTGGAGGAAACAACTCAGAAAACAAACGAATAAACGAAGATCAGTCCTGGCCCACAATCCCCTTGCTGTGTTTCTCCATTCTTTTTTTTTTAGAGACAGAGTCTCACTTTGTTGCCCTCACAGCAACCTCCAGCTCTTGGGCTTAGGTGATTCTCTTGCCTCAGCCTCCTGAGTAGCTGACACTACAGGCGTTCACCACAACGCCCAGCTATTTTTTTGTTGCAGTTTGGCCAGGGCTGGGTTTGAACCTGCCACCCTTGGTATATGGGGCCGGCGCCCTACCCACTGAGCCACAGGCGCTGCCCCCTCTCCATTAATTTTTAAACTTGATAATTTAAATTTATTTTTCAGGTATCTGATGTATAATTTTTTAAACTTATTGGGTTATTGACATTCAAATAATCATAGCATGTTAATAGCTAGTGAAGTTTCAAAATACGTTAACCCTGAGTGACCACAGGCCAATCATCCTCTCTGTGCCTTGTTTTCTTCATCCATAAAAATGGAAGAATAACAGTGTCAACTTCGTAAAGTTATAATAAAGATTAAATAGGTTTATGTATGTAGAGTACCTAGAATAATATTACACAAGCACTTATTGAATACTTGCTAGCCCAAGGCCTTATTAACGTGTATAGCAAACCCTGGGAGAGGGAAGGGATTTACACTGTACAAACTCAAACAACTCAAAACTGAATTTGACCATCATTTCTTTCCAATTGCCTCCTGTTTATTCAATTTTCAGGTGCCTCTTTCCTCTTCCCTTCGCCTCTGCAGAAACTCAGTTCCCCTCAATTCTGCTATGCAAAAAAAATGACCTCTCTCCCTGCTCTTGGTCCCCAAGGCCTTTCTTGCAGAGCTGGCTTGGTGACTAAGTACTGCCACCTGTGAGCATTTTCCCCTGAGCCAACCCCTCAGGGCCACTTAGAAATCTCTTTTCCTTTTCCTTTCTCCAATAGCTTTGGGGAGGAGCAGGATCAAACAGGGAGATTTATCTTCCCATCAGCCAGCATTTTGTCAACTACCTTACGAGTCAGCAGCAGCAACAAATCAATGTTTTACGTGGCAATTTTCATTATCAAGACGTAGAAATATTTAAAAATACAGGTTAAAAAATGTTTTAAAGCCACATTTTAAATATATGTAAGTATATTGGATCTTCCTTAATATTAAATTTCACCAGTGTGTTGACTCAGTCCCGTAATCTGAATGACTGATAGGTAGGGAGCTGAGGTTCTGAGGGCTAATCAGAGTTTCCTGGTTCTGAGAAAAAAGGAAGGAAATGATGAGCTCATTTGACCACAAAATCTAGCACTGATTCTGCCTGGGAGAGAGAGAAGACACAGAAGAAGTTGAGCAGCCGGTGTTTTCTCCCTACGTTGAACACTGGAGCAGTCTCCTCCGCGCTCCCAAGGGCCTGACCGGACAAGCAGAAGCCTCCTGGTCTTGAGCAATTCAGAGGCTGGTGAGATCTCCAGGGAGATAGGGGCCTTTCTGTTATTAAAGGCTCTTGGGGTCTCAGGTGATTAATGGAAAAGTAAGAGACCATATTCCTATCCCAAGCTAGGGAGCACGTCATACCAGTTACACCTGATTGCACAGCTGTGTGTTCCAAAGCTTCGTTTGCCTGAGACTCCAAGATCCGGTCACAGTTTCTTTAATGTACACATCTCGGAGAGTCCAAGTCAAGTTCTCTGGAATACGAGAAGCTGATTCTTATCAGAGTTACCTCATATTTCTCGTTTGTTCACAGCAGGAGTCCCGGAAGAAAGCCAATGTGGTCCTGACCTGTACAGTCCCCGCCCCACTACGTTTCCACCCTTGCTGCAGCTTCACAGCTCTGAGGCCACCTGATGTCACCTGGGCCTGCCTCCTCCCTGTGCTGCTGCTGTTCCCCAGGTGTTTCTACCCAAGCCTGGACAGGGGCTCCACCTTGCACTGCCTCCCAAATACCCAAGACCAACAAGTGAGTGTCAAAAAAAAGAAAACAAAGAAAGAAAGAAAAAAAAGCCTGCTAGGGTCACAGAAGGGAATAACACGGAAATGGAGGGAAGAGGGAAGCCCATACTGGGGGGGAATGCGCCACTGTTCCTGGAGTCTGTCAGCCTGCACCTCCCTAGGGGACCCTCTACCAGGGCTGGCTCTGTCTCACTCTGTGGCCTCGGGCTAGGGTGCAGTGGCCCCAGCCTGGCTCACAGCAACCTCAAACTCCTGGGTTCAAGGGATCCTCCTGTTTCAGCCTCCCAAGTAGCTGGGATTATAGGTGCCAGCTACTACACCCAGGTAATTTTTCTATTTTTAGTAGACATTAGGTCTCAACATTTGCTCAGGCTGGTTTCAAACAACCCTCCTGCTTAAGCTTCCCACAGTGCTGGGATTATAGGTGCGTGTCACCCCGCCCGGCAAATTCTTTTTTTTTAGACAGAGTCACACTTTGTCGCCCTCAGTAGAGTGCTGTAGCATCATAGCTCACAGCAACCTCTAACTCTTGGGCTCAAGCAATTCTCTTGCCTCAGCCTCCCTAGTTCTTGGGACTATAGGCACCTAAGACAATGTCCTGCTGTTTTTAGAGGCACATCTCACTCTGGCTCAGACTGGTCTAGAACCTGTGAGCCCAGGCAATCCACTTGCCTCAGCTGCCCAGGGATTACAGGTGTGAAATTCTTTTTATTTTCTTTTCGAGACAGAGTCTCACTCTGTGGCCCTGGTTAGAATGTCATGGCATCATCATAGCTTGCAGCAACCTTAAACTCTTGAACTCAAGCCATCCTCTTGTCTCAGCCTGAGTAACTGGGACTACAGAGGCTATAATGCTGAGCTAGTTTTTCTATTTTTAGTGGAGAGAGAGGAGACCGAGTCCTGTTCTTGCTCAGGCTGGCCTGGAATGCCTGAGCTCAAGCAATCCACCAGTCTCAGCCCCCCGAAGTACTAGGATTAAAGGCATGAGCCACCATACCCAGCCCCAAAAACTTCTTAATAATTTTTGAACAAGAGGCAATGTATTTTCTATTTGCAACAAGCCTTGCAAATTATCGAGATGTTCACACCTTCCCGTAACCAGTCTTCACCTTAACCCCCTACTTGCCTATGTGTGCAGAGACCAGACCATCTCTTGCCAACCAAACTGCCTACAAATTATGCCCCTTCTGCTTGGAGTTATGGCCCAATTCGAGGCATAAAATTGCTCCAGAGATACAACCTCGTTCACAAGGAAGACTTTCAAGAGATGAAATGATCCTTCAAGTACCATAGTCACAAGATAGTGTATGAAATGTTTTGATTTTAACATGAACAGATAACCACTACACATTTGGGGCCATATAGACAAAATTATTCAAATATGGTTATCTAAAGATTCAGATATTTCATCCTACGCAGACTAAAATCCAAGCAAAGAAGTTTCTATCTAAAGGCATTTGTTTTGGTTGAATGGCCTGGCCTCACCTAGACAGACCACCTTGTACCTGCGGGTGTCTGAGAGAAGAGTGCTTCGTGGCACCAGAACATTCTGCAGAAGTGGGCTGCTGCTGTCATTTCCTCTCCACCTGCGCTCCTGTAGCCACCTTTGACTTTCCACCTCCCACACCCTTTCTGCCATCCCACCATAGCCCTTTAGGCAGTTTAAGTGATTTTTCAGACTCTCTGAAGCTGTCTTCCCCCATAGGAACCCCAAGGGTGGGAGTAAAGGAGCGAAGACCTTTGGGGACCAACTACAGTTTGAGCTGGGTAGGGACAAAGACAAGAAGGGAAGGAAATGGGTCACTGCCTGAGGTTGGCAGGAGCAACTGCTGTGCCTGAGCTTTTATTCTGGGAACAAATCTTTGCTCTCTCCACCAGTGACCCGCATGAACCATCGTTCTCAAAAGCAATAAACTGGGGCAATAAAGTTGGAGAGAAGGGCTGACTCCACAGCTGTGGGGTAAGAGTTCCCTGGCAGGAGAAGAAAGGCTGAAAGACACAGTCCTTTCCTGGAGACAAAG
Source organism: Arctocebus calabarensis (assembly GCA_963573935.1). Lineage (NCBI taxonomy): Eukaryota > Metazoa > Chordata > Mammalia > Primates > Lorisidae > Arctocebus > Arctocebus calabarensis. The sequence goes on from CAUYON010196697.1 coordinate 20,840, forward strand.
AACCAAAGAGAATCTGAGAAAAGGAGATTATAAAAACAAAACCAAACCCTCTGAACCTTGACTAATTGCCCCTAAATGCCTCCACACTAAAACGTTGTCTTTCTTTTTTTTTTTTTTTTTTTTGGTATCCCTCTTCTTATTTTTAACATCCTTTCTGTTCAGGTGAGGTGAAGGGGAGAGGGACAGAGTCGCTGCAGAGCCTAATAAAGTTGGGGGCTGGGAATCATGGCAATGGTGGAGACCTTGGCTAAACCCTGCTCTTTGTTGGATGAGTCCTGGAAGCATCCACTGAATAGGCTTTGTCTCCCTTCCCTGCAAATGGGATTGTAACAAGATTCTTCTACGGCCCGAAGTGGTGACTTTGTGATCTCTTGGCCTTGGTCATGCGCATCACGTGAGCCCCAGAGACCCTTCTTTTCCTTGGCACCTTCAGAGACCCAGAAGATTATTTATCAGTCAGCAGCAGAGGGCGATCTGGCCCCAGAGGATGACCCGGTCAACTCCTGCCATGTGCCTCGGTTGCTAATGACTTGCAGCTCTATCAACATAAGGCTGAACTCTTCACAAAGGAACATTGTCACTAAGCATTTTCCTTTTCATTCTTGAAAGCTCCACTGCCTTAGCTAACCCCTTCCCCCTCCCTATTTCATTCCTGCTCTTTCCTCTCCCAACCTCTTGGAAGCAGCAGGAAACGAACAACGTCCACAGTGGAGAAAAACAAATCCCAGGGCCCTCCTGAGGGAAACTGCAGGAAAATGACCAAGTGTCATTAGCAGCTGCAGGAGTAGGTAGCTGTGTGCACACACGTTTGAGAAAGGAGGAGGGGAGCGAGAAAATATGGATGTGTATTCCAGCACAACTTTAGTACACGTAAACATCACCTGGAGAGCTTGTTAAAACACAGCTTCCTGGGCTTCACTCAGGAATTCTGATTTAGTAGGTCTGGAGTAGAGCCCAGGAATTTGCATTCTTAACACTCTTGAGTTATTTTAAGGATGCCAGTGGAGAGGAACATTTAGAGCGGCACTGCTGTACATAAATGTAGTGAACAGATTATATAGATGTGGGTCAGAAGCGTATTTGGATAAAATCCTGATGAGATGACATCTCCCAGAACAGTCAATCCAGATCTTTCCATTTCCAGACCAGATTTCATAGATCAGTTCACTGTTATTCCCTCCCCTTGGAAAAGCACAGAGAAAGTATCAACCAGGGCATTGTTTGGAGGGGGCTGAGTTCAGATAATAGGCTGGTTCTCCATTGACTCTTTCTTTCACCACTACTGGCAGAAGCGCAGAAATCCCCTCCTTCACCCCTGGGCAGGGATGGATACTCTATCCACATAAAAATCAAGAATTCTTCTTAACCCTGACTGTGTTCAACAACTCCTGCCCAGATGCCTGTCCCTTCAACACTCTCCAGACCACAGAACTCCAGAATCATAGAGACGGGTAATCCTTGAGATAGTCAAAGGCACTTAGGCTGATTTAAAGACAGACACTCTTGGGCTCTAATTGGCTTATAGCTTTCATAGGAAAGCTGTAACTTGGTTTCATAGTAGGGCTGAGTACATTGGATACTTTTTCTTCCATTTTTGAGATACTTTACTAAGAAGAATATGTTTCAGCTTCATCCATGTAAACATGAAAGAGGTAAAGTCTCCATCTTTTTTTAACACTGCATAATATTCCTTGGTGTACATATACCACTATTTATTAATCCATTCGTGGGTCGGTGGGCACTTGGACTTCTTCCATGACTTAGCGATTATGAATTGGGTTGCAATAAACATTCTGCTACAGATGTCTTTGTTATAATGTGATTTTTGGTGTTCTGGATATACACGTAGTAGAGGAATTGTAGGATCAAATGGCAGGTCTATTTTTAGATCCCTAAGTGTTCTCCAAACATCTTTCTAAAAGGAACGTATTAGTTTGCATTCCTACCAGCAGTGTAGAAGTGTTTCCTTTTCTCCACATCCACGCCAACGTCTCTAGTTTTGGGATTTTGTTATGCGGGCTAATCTTACTGGAGTTAGATGATATCTCAAAGTAGTTTTGATTTGCATTTCTCTGATGATTAAGGATGATGAGCATTTTTTCATATGTCTATAGGCTGTGTGCCTGTCTTCTTCAGAGAAGTTTGAAGTTTCTCTTCAAGTCCCTTGCCCATCCTGAGATGGGATCACTTGTTCTTTTCTTGCTAATATATCTGAGTTCTCTGTGGATTTTGGTTATTAAACCTTTGTTAGAGACATAACCTGCAAATATCTTCTCCCATTCTGAGGGCTGTCTGCTTGCTTTACTTACTGTGTTCTTGGCTGTACAGAAGCTTTTTAGTTTGATCAGGTCCCAGTAATGAATTTTTGGTATTGCTTCAATTGCTCAGGGGGTCCTCCTCATAAAATATTTGCCGGGC
>CAUYON010196708.1:0-19307 GCA_963573935.1 Arctocebus calabarensis
GGAGGGAAGGGGAGGGAGAGGGTGGGGGGAGATGGGACAAAGGGTGAGATCACATGTGTGGTACATATTCGAAGGGTCAGGAGAAAACTTCTAAACAAGGATCAAAAATGTTTTCATATAGTAAACGAGAAAATATCATGAGTGGTATGTCAATCAGGTTGATAAAATATCTCAGATTGCATGTGAAGCTCCCACACTGTACCCCATGGTTGAATTAATGTACACAGCTATGATTCAATAAAAAAAAATATTAAAAAAAAAACAAATCTGTAGGTATCAACAGACTTCAGGTTATACTACACACCTACAGTGATCAAAATGGCATGGTAGTGACATAAAAATAGAGACACAGGTTATGGAACAGACTAGAGAACCTAGAAATGAAACCAGTCTCATATTGCCAACTCAAGCAAATCAACAAGAAAAAAGCAAATGACCCCATTAATCACTGGGCAAGAGGCATAAATAAAATCTTTTCCCAAGAGGACAGACTAATGACCAGAAAACACATGGTAAAAATGCTCATCCCCCCTCCAATCATCACAGAAATGCAAATCAAAACCACTTTGAGATACTACCCTCCCCAGTGAGAATAGCCCACATCACAAGGTCCTGAAGCTGCAGATGGGAGTAGAACACTTATGTACCATTGGTGGGATTGCAAATTAATACAGCCTTTTTGGAAAAAACCATAAAGAATCCTTAAAGAACTAAAAGTAAACCTTCTACTTGATCTTATAATCCCATTACTAGCTAGATATCTATCTACCCAGAGGAAAAATATTTTACCCTAAGGACATCTGTATTCAAATGTTTATAGCAGCTCAATTCACAATCACAAAGATATAGAAACAACCCAAGTGCCCATCAACCTATGAATGGATTAATAAACTGTGGTATATGTATACCATAGAATACTATTCAGCCATAAAAAAGACAGAGAATTTGTACCTTTTGTATTTACCAGGAAGGATTTAGAGAGCATTCTTCTAAGTAAAGTCTCTCAAGAATGGAAAAGCAGCATCCCATGGACTCAATATTAAGTTGAAACTAGTGGATTAACAACTACAGGCCCATAGGAGAGAAAAACACAATTAATTCAAGAAGAGGGTAAGTGGGCAGGGAGTTTGGTAAGTTCCCACCTAACAGGTACAATGTGTGGGGATATGCATACTTCTTGGGTGAAGGACTCAACTGCAATTGAAACTTTACCTTACAAACAAAATGTAATGTAATCATATGTGCTCTCATATTAATAAAAAAAAAAATAGAATAAAGACTTGGGTCAGCTGGCTCATCTAGTCCAAGGCTGTGTTTTACCATTGGCTATTTATAAAGTTTCTTTGGATATTAATAATATCTGTGAAATGGCTGGCACTTGGTATTTGCTTTCCAAAACTCTACAGTTGTCATCGTCATCATCATCATCATCATCATCATCACTATTGCCTTTAAGGGAAGGAAGAGGAGAGTGCCCGTGCCTGCACAGCGTACACCACGCTGCCCAATCCGTTTATGGGGCCAGGTCTTGTTAGTTCCCTCAAAGGTTAGAAGGTCCAGGAGAGAGGGGTGACCTGGGTTGGGATGCGGGGAGCTTTCAGCTACTGGGGACCTGGAGTAACTGAAAGTGTAGTGAGGCAACAGGCTGGACCCTAGCTTTTGACCTTCCTTCTTGAGTCTTCCTCTCCTCAATGACAGTTGAACCTTGTGCCCTTCACCTTGTGTCCCTGAAGAGGACACCACTATCTTGGAAGCTGAGAACAGCCCCCACCAGACAACCAAACCTGCTATCTCCTTGACCGTGGACTTCCCCAACTTCTAGAACTGTGAGAAAATACATCTCTGTTCTTTTTTTTTTTTTTTTGCAGTTTTGGCTGGGGCTGGGTTTGAACCCGCCACCTTCGGCATATGAGGCCAGCACCCTATTCACTAAGCCACAGGTGCCGTCCCATTTCTGTTCTTATAAATCATCCAGTCTGAGGTTTTTGTTTGTTTTGTTTTTAATGACAGAACAAAACAGACTAAGAAATCAGTGTTAGTAACATAAGAGAAGCAGAGAGGGAGCCCAGATTTCCTATGACCCTGTGGTTTCATGGTGGTTATTAGGGGGTATCAGTACTGGACTTGGGTAGCACACCGGAAATGTGCCCAGAAATCAGGTTCTCCAAGGCTCCAAGTCCAAGTCTTATCCTCATGGTAGATGGGAGACACTGCAGGAAGTCACAGGAGGGAGGACTGAAGGGGAACCCGAGCTTCCAGACTTCCACCAGACCCCATCTCCTCAGCCTTAGCATGTTATACACCAGCCACTGTAACCTACTTTCGTGTCTGTCTGCTGCAAGACAGCCAGTTCAGACTGGCACTCAGGTGGAGGTTTCTAACTGATCCAAATGTCAACCAACAACATTCAACCTTCTGATCAAGAGGCAATTTATTGGTAGATGAGTTTTTCTAGGATCAGTTATGTGCTGGTTATATGTAAAATAGAGCTGGATAGAATTCAAATAAATTTGCTTCAGGTCAATTAGGAACAGAGGGGATATATCCAACATCTCCGTCTCTTGGCCCCTGGCTTTGAAAAATCACCGACATGGCCAAATAGAAAATATATTTGTTTCCTAAAAACCTGATCTGTGTGTATTTTACAATTACTTTTAGGGAGTTACAATTACATTTGATATAAATTAACACATTGCTAGAATTTATACTTTTGGTCTAAAGAGTTTGGAGGCAAGTGATATAATACCCAATCTCTCCACAGGAAATTAGTGAATTGTGAGGTGAAAAGGGTCTGGCTGGTAGGAACTCATCGCATGCCCCTGACAGAACCCACTATGTCTCTGTCCTTACAGGCCATGAACTTGTGGTCTCTCTCACGCTCTCCTTGTCTCTCACGTGAGTGGCAGGAGATAAAGACAGAGGGCTTTCTAAAACGTTCTGGGGCTTAAGGAGCTTGTTTTTCTTTTTCAAACCGTTAGAGAAGGTAACAAGGCAAAATATTTCTTGGTTTTGATCATAGCTCTGATAGAGACATTGATTATGATTTTTTAAATGAATCTTGCCCAAACCTACATAGTCTAGTGAGTGTTACAGCTTCTAAGAAGTCACACTGGGATGGCGTACTTGTCCCAAAGGTGCTTTGGTTGCTCTGAGCAGAACTTTCAGTAACTTTTCTATTCTTCTTTTAAGATGGTCTTCAGGGTCATTTTACAAATTATGCATATAAGAAATTTAGCCAGGTGTAGAGGGTCACACTTGCAGTCCTAGCACTTTGGGAGGCCAAGGTGGGAGAATTACTGGAGGCCAGTAGTTCAAGGCTATAGTGTGCTATAATGGCATCACTGTCCTCCATCCTGGGCCACAGGGTGAGACTGTGTTTCCAAAACATGTATATTTTTAAATTTCTTCATTCTAGGGAAGGGGAGGGGAGGAAAGGAGAGAAGAAGAAAAGAGAAGAGAGAAAAAGGATTTAGTCTCAATACTCTCCACAGTCACTATGCAGGAGAGCAAAGGGAGTGGTGGACCATGTAGTTCAATATACTCACTATCAGGTCAAATTTTTAATGGCCTTGGGCTATTTTTCAGTATTTAAGTCTCTCTTCTCAAGATGAAGATTTGACATCAAAATAATATGTCATAAGCTTGAGCAGTAATTTTGCACCTGGAGTTGACCAAATATTTTAAGCCATGAAGCACTTTTAGAATAAGCATCAAGTTTGTCAAGGAGACTATGTTAACAAACAGCACTGGTTATTTAATTCTGTATAATAAGTTTCCAAGTTCTTTACAGCACAAATAGCTATTCTGTTTTAAAGTCTTCATTTTCTGCTGGTCTGCATAATAAATGTATTGAGAGTTCATGACTTATTTGTTCACCAGAGTGATTGAGATCTTGGTCATTCCATCTCTTCTTTCTCTGCAGTCAAGATTCTTCTGTTCTTGGCACCTTTGTCAAAAACCAGTTGGCTTTAAATGTGTGGGTTTATTTCTTGGTTTTCTGTCCTGTTCCGTTGTTCAATATGTCTGTTTTTATGCCAGTACTATGTTGTTCTAATGACAATAATTTTAAACGTTTTGGAATCAGGGAGAGTGATGCCTCCAGCTTTGTTCTTTTTGCTCAAGATTGTCTTGGCTACTTGTGGTTTTTAGTCCCCCGAACCAAATTTAAGGATTGTTTTTAGCAATTTTTATCAAAAAGTAACATTGGAATTATAATAAGAATTGCATTGAATCTGCAGATAGCTGCTTTGGATAGTATGAATATTTTCACAATATTACTTCCTCCGGTTCATGAACATGGGATCTTTCTATTTGTATTTTCTTAATTTTTCTTTCATTAGTGTTTTGTAGTTTTTGGTAGACAGATATTTCACTTCTGTGGTTAAATTTATTCATAAATATTTATTTTTTACTATTATAAATGGTATTGTTTTCGTAATTTCCTTTTCAGATAATTTGTTATTAGTATAAGGGAATGCTCCTTATTTTATATTTTGATTTTGTATCCTGCAATTTTACCATTTACTGTTCTTTTTTTTTTTTTTTTTTTTTGGTGAGGTCTTCAGGGTTTTCTATATATAAGATCATGTCATCCATAAATCAATTCTTCCCTTCCTGTTAGTATAATTTTGTTAGTATAATTTTATTTCTTTCTCTTGCCTGATTACACTGATTAGGACTTTGAGTACCACATTGAAAAGAAGAGGTGAGAATGGGCATCTTCACCTTTCCCCTAACTGTAGAGAACACGCTTTCAACTTTTCACCACTGAGAATATCAGCTACAGATTTGCCATAAATAGGCTTTGTTGTATTGAAGTATATTCTGTCTAGACCTAATCTGTTGGTAGTTTTTTTTTTTTAAATCATGACAGGGAATTGAATTTTATCAAATGCTTTTTCTGCATCTAATGAGATAATCATATGAGTTTTACCTTTCATTTTATTAATGGGCTGTATTACTTTGTATGTGTTAAACTATCTTTGCATCTCAGTGATAAATCTCATTTATTCATGATAATTCTTTTAATGTGTTCTTGAATTTAGTTTGCTAATATTCTGTTGAGAATTTTTGCAACTGTATTTATAAGGGATATTGGCCTATAATTTACTTTTCTCATGGTGCCCTTGTCTGGGGTATTATGGTATGCTAGCCTTGTAAAATGAGTTTGGAGATAGATTTTTAGGAAGATTTTGTGAAGAATTAGTATTAATTATTTTTTAAGTGTTTGGTAGGATTCAGCAGAGAATCCATCTGGTTCTGGAATTTTCTTCGGTAGGGGACTTCTTAACATTGGTTCAGTTTCCTTACTCATTATTGATCTTTTCAGATTTTTTATTTCTTCTGTCTTGGTAGGTTGCAAGTTTTTAGGAATTTATTCATTTCTTCTAAGTTACTGAATTCATTGGCATATATTTATTCATATTACTTTGTTACCATCTTTTATATCTTGATTCTGTCAAATGTAATGTCTCCTGATATTTGAGTTTTGGGGGGTTTTTTTTTGGTAATTAATCTAGCTAAGGATTTGTCAACTTTGTTTATCTTTTAAAAAATCAGCTCTTAGTTTTGTTGCTTTTATCTATTGTTTTTCTAGTTCCTGTCTCATTTATTTCTGCTCTGATCTTTGTCACACTCTTCCTTCTGCTAACTTTAGGCTTAACTGATTCTTTGTCTCATTCCTTGAGGTGTGACGTCAGGTGTGACAGGTTGTTTGTGATCTCCTTTCTTTTTAAATATAGGTATTTATTGCTGTAAATTTTCCTTTTAGGTCTACTATTGCTGTATTTCTCAAGTTTTCATATATTGTGTTTCCATTTTTCTTTGTCTCAAGCTATTTTTTTATCCTTATATCTTCTTTTAACCATTGATTGAGTATACGTATGTTGTTTAATTGCTACATAGATATATTTGTATATTTTCCAAGATTTCTATTACTGATTTGTAATTTCATGCTACTATGATGTCAACAGATACCTGACATAATTTTAGTCCTTTTACATTTGTTAAGATTTGTTTTGTGACCTAACCTATGATCTATCGTATTTAATGTGCACTTGAGAAGAATGTGTATTCTGCAGCTATTGGATAGAATGTTCCATATGTCTACTAGGTCTGTTTGGTCTAAAATGTAATGCAAGTCTTGTATATCTTTATTGATTTTGTGTCTAGATAACCTGCCCATTGTTAAAAGTGGGGTATTATACCATATCTCTTCCTTTAGATCATTTAATAACTGCTTTATGCATTTAGGTACTCTAATGTTGGGTACATATATACCGAGGGTGCCAAAAATGTATATACATTTTAAGGAAAAAGACTATATTAAAATTTCAATACAAAATATGTACCAATAACAAAGTAACAAATATATACCAATAACAAAATAAGAACACAAATTACATCGAGCACCTCTTGTAATTGTAGAAGTCAAGTGTGACTTGAGTAATACATATTTAATAGTTTACTTTCTTAAAATGTATACACAATTCTAGTGGTTAATTCACCAAGAAGACATAATAATGTGTATAGGAGTGTATATACATGCCTACACATACACATTCTGTCTTCTTGGTGAATTAACCACTTTATCATTATGCAATGACCTTCTTTGTCTCCTTTCCTAGTTTCTGGCTTAAAGCTTCTTTGTCTGTTATAAGCCTCACTACCCCGGTTCTCTTTTGGTTTTCATTTGCATGGACCATCTATTTCTATTCCTTTACTTTCTGTCTATGTGTCCTCACTAGTAAATGAGTCTCTAGCAGACAGTGTATGTTTGGATCTTATTTTTTCATTCATTTATCTATTCTGACTTTTTATTGAAGATTTGAATCTACTTACATTCAAGTTTATTATCAATAGGTAAGGATTTACTACCACCATCTCATAATTTGTATTTTGATTGTTATGTATATACCCAGTTTCTTTATTCCACTTTTGCTATCTTCCTTTGTGGTTTTCTGTGTTATATATTTTAAAACACTTTTTTGTATTTTGTGCAACTACTACAGGTGTTTGTTTTTTGATTACCATGAGGCTTACATAAAATATCTTATCCTTATAACAACCTAAACTAATAATAATTTGCCTTTAATAATATACAAATAATTTCCACATTCACTCCTTCTTCCAAATCTTTTTATTTTTATTTTTTACTTTTTTTGCTGGAGCTAGGTTTGAACCCACCACCTCCGGTATATGAGGCTGGTGCCCTACTTCTTGAGCCATAGGCATCACCCTTTCCAAATCTTTTATGCTTTTGATGTCTAAATTTACATTTGATTGTGTAATTTGTATTTTTTAAGAGTTTATTGCAGCTACAATTATTTTTAATAGTTATGTCTCTTAACATTCCTAGCAAGAATAAAATTACTTTACATTCCACCCTTACAGGATTAGAGAATATGAGTATAAATAAACCCTTATCTTATACCACATACAAAAGTCAACTAAAAATAAATTAAAGGCTTAAATATAAGACCTAAAACTATAAGACTACTAGAAGAAAATATAAGGTGAAAAGTTCTATGACATTGGTCTGGGCAGTGATTTTTTTTTTTTTTTTTTGGATATGATCTTGAACTATAAGCAACAAAACCAAAAACAGACAATGGGTTATTAAACTACAAAGCTTCTGCATTACAAAGGAAATGTTAAAGAAAGTTGAGACAACCAACAGGATGGGAAAAAAATTGCAAACCATGTATCTGATAAAGGGTTATGTCCAAAACATGTGTATTTAAGAAACTCAGACAACTCGATAACTAGAAAACAACCTAATTAAAAAATGGGCAAAGTACATGAATGGACGGTTCTCAAAATAAGACATGCAAACAATAGGTACGTAAAAAAGTGTTTCGCATCACTAATCATTAGGGAAGTGCAAATTAAAACCACAATGAGGTATTTCCTCACACCTGTTAGGATGACTTTTATTAAAAAGATGAACAATAATAAGTGTTGGAGAGGATGTGGAAAACAGGGAACTTACACATTGTTTGAGGGAGTGTAAATTAGTATAATCATTGTGAGAAATGATATGGCGTTTCCTCAAAAAAGTAAAAAGAAAACTACCATAGAACTCATTAACCCCACTTCTGGTATATATCCAAAGAGACTGAAATCAGCATGGCAGAGGGATATCTATGTGCAGGCTCATGTTTACTGCAGCATATTCACAGTAGTCGAGATATGAAAATAACCCGTTTCCATGAGGAAGAGATCCTGCCATTGGCAACAATGGGGATGAGCCTGAAGGACATTACATTAAATGAAATAAGCTGATCACAGAATGACAACTACTACGTGATCTCACTTACATATGGAAACTTGTGAAACTGAACTCAGAGAATTAGAGCATCAGGGTCACCAGGTACTGGGGACTGGGGTGAGAAGGAAGGAAATGAATGAGAAGATGCTGAACAAGGGGTACGAAGTTTAAAAGAGAAGGGACGAGGAGATGTTGAGCTATATTTTGCAATAGGACAAAAATAGTCAATAATATGTTTTATATGTTTCAAAATAACTAAGACAGTAAATTTCAAATGTCTCTCCTGAAAGAAAGACAAGTAAGGTGATAGCTAATGTTAATCAGCTTGATCTAATCAAACCACAGTGTGTATGTATGTGTGTGTGTGCGTGTGTGTATGTGTGTATCTACCATCCCTTGCACCCCTACATGTATACAGCTGTGATTTGTCAGTAAAAAAATAACAACCCACAGAATCATGGTCTAAATATTTATTGTAAGCTAAAAAGAAAAAATAGAAAAAAAAGATGTATATATGAATGTGAAAACGTTTGGTCTATACCTGCCAGTGATGCTCTGGGATAACAGGCTGAGATATGGGGCTTCCGAGCAGCTCTGTGGGGGGCTTTCTAACCTTCTTGGGTAGGAGCAGGCATTGCTGGCAAGCCAGGCTTTGTATATACTGCTCTTCGAATCCTGTTGTCTCCTTCTGGCCATGTTGAGGAGGGCTCAGTAAAGCAGTGGGGAAAATAAAATCACTACTGAATAAATGCCAGAGAATGTTGTTGCTGGCAGGTCCCTATGTGGAGCTAGTTCAAGAATGTTCCAAACATCTTCCCTCTGGTTACCATGCCACTTTCAGATTAAGATTTTATCTCAAGAAGACCCCTGTCAGAACAGGAATAATTACCTGGTAGGCAGAACACATTAATCAATACCAGCTACTGATAGTTATGCATAACTAGCTCACCCACTTACCAGAAAGCTGCTTCAAGAATCTATGGGTACAGAGCCAGGGTGAGTCTTTGGAGGGAGGTAGAACAGATGGAAACAAGCCAAAGGTCTAGCATACAGGACTCTTCCCAGCAAGGCATTTTTGGGAGTAATGTGGGAACAATGAGAAACTTCAGGCTAGAGCCTGGGAAAAGCAGCATCTGGTAGATTATATTCTTTTATATAATGATTATAAATATATAAATATAATTTATATATATATTAATGGCCTTGTCTTATTTTCATACAGAAAAATATGTATTTATGTTATTCATATATAAAAATATGTATAAATATATATTTTATATGTATATTCATGGTCTTGTTTTTATCATGGCCTTGTCCCATTTTCTGCATCATTATTCCCTCGCCTACCCACCTACCTTGGAGAGATTCAGAGAAGACTAGGAGGGGATTAAGTTTGAAAAAAATTCTACTTTCTATTTTTCTCTGAGATGAACCCAAGGTGATATTCCTCAAAGGAGTGATAAAAACCTATTGTTTGAAATGGCAATGTAGTGTCACTAAGATGCCATTTCCTATTCAAGCCAGGAAATGCCTGGAACCAAAGGAAATGTCTTTGTATCTTTTCAGCTTGGTCTCATGATTTCTGGGAGTGCCTTGGGCCCAGAAAAGCTGCCTTCTGGGACAGTGACCTTTCATGCCAATCAACTGCTATCCTGGGGAGATGAGAGGAAGATAATTCGTGAGGGTGTGGCATTAGTCCTCCTTTGCCAGTACTGTTAAGCATTTTGAGTGCCTTTATTTATAAATTTTCTCAGCTACACAGAAGTACAAGATTGTAACTGTATTTTTTTCATCAAATATCTACTTTCAGAATCTAGTCTCCTTCCCTTCCTGAGAGTGATTCCTTGTCTGTATGATGGCAGATAAATAGTGCCCAACTCATCCATCTTATGTGGCCCAGATGAGATGATGTTTTAGAAATCAAACCCAGGAGTCTGGTCTCTGTGCCGACTGTGCTATATAACCTCTGGCATTTTCTATAACCATTCCTGGCTCGCTTTCCTCAAAGGAAAAATAATAATAATTGGAGATTGTGCTCTTTAGTTCTATTTTTTATTTTTCATGTTAATGTGTTTTTAGTTCTTTAATGATAACAAAGCATTAGTTGCAAATGCAATGGTTGTAAAACCTTCAATAACAGATGGAAACTGGGAGGATGTGGACAATTGTTAGTGAGGCTTCCTCCCAACACCTTTGGTTGAAACCCGCAGTGATCCAGTGTGTAATAAGACCTGGCCTTTAAAAATTCATATAAAATCTCATAGTTTCTATCCATGTAAAAGTTCTATGGTGGCTCAGGACAATTTCTGCACAGGATCCATGACTTTCTCATAATTTATGTTCTGTCTTCGCTCTGTAAGGGTTGCAGGCAGGTGAGCTTGACAAGTCATTGGCCAGCTCTGCACTGCTCCTAGCTGGGCTAGGGCTTCCCAAGCCCGCTGGGCAGAAGGGCTGAAGGAGGGCAGCTCTCAGTCTGCATACCACCATGGTTGTTATGGCTCTACCAGCAACCCCAAAGACCAAGCAGGGAAAGAGTGACTACTGCCCTCTATTGGTCATGGCCACCTGTTTTATTTTTCTCCAAGAGTCATTGTGGGCCTGAGCAAGCTCTTAGAGATGTCAAAGGCTGATTCCTAGGGTTAGTATAACAGGTGGAAAGGCTTCTGGGGAACTTCCTGATCCAAAAAGCCTGGGGCCAGGTAGATGAAGGATGTATGGGTGGACACACACATGCCTTTGTGTATGCTGGGGAGATATGGATGGGAAGGATCTGGCACTGGTGGGAAGCTGTGAGTTCCATCTGTGATGTGATGAGGCATCTTTCCTAGAAGACTTGAGTCAACAGACCCATCCAGGGGTGCCAGGGCCAACACTTTGACTTCCAGACATTTGGGGGGGGGATTGGAGGATCTCTCATGGTTTTGAAGTTGGGGCTGAGTAGCTTACCTCATTATCAAGACATATTCCAATTCTTGTCCCACAGGAGAATGTTCTTCATGAGACCACAATTTTATTCAAGTAGTCAAAGAATACCAAGTACTTAATCTACGTCAGACAGTCTATTATCAGAAACTAAGGACAGGCAAACAAGGTGGTTCTTCTGATTTCAAGGTAATTACAAAACAAGAGAATCTTCCTATGTGCTAGCTATATATTAGGCTCTGTCACAAGGTCTTAATACTTAATCCTCAAAACAACCCTGTCAATAGATGTATTAATGTTCTTATTTTACAAATGAGGAAATTGACTCACAGACAGATGAGTTAACTTTTCTAAAATTATACAGCTAAGCAAATGCAGAGCCAAGCAGGGCAGTCTGATTCCAGGGTTGATGACTTAACTGTTATGGTTTTCTGCATTAGACCATCAAGTGGGGAAGGTAAAGGCAAGTGTAACATAATGCGTTAGTGTGGGAAGGGCAAGTACATGGGCTATGAGAGCAGAAAGAATCTTGTGTGGGAAGATAAGTAGTAGCATCGGGGCTGAGGCTTTACTTATAGTTGCTTCTCAGCCAGGCCAAATGAGAATGTGTGTACCAGGCATAGGAAAAAAGCAAGTTCAAGAGTTTGACAGTAGGAGAGAGCAAGGTTTATTCGTATTCAAGGGATGGAAGGAATCAGTGTGGTTGAATCACAGACTACACAGCAGGAAATATTGAGAGATGAGGTTGTGGAAGTTTATCCATTCAACAAATATTTACTTAGCATCTCTTATGTGTCAGTCATTGTGCCAGACTTGGGTAAGAAAATATTAATTGACACAAATGTGGGCTACCCTATGGAGCTTATAGTTTATAAAATGAAATGATGCCTCCTAGACTCACCTTTTAGTAAAAATGAATTAAACTTGGAAAGAAGACAAAAAGGGGAACAGTATGCTCTTTCAATGTCATACCAGGGCATCGTTTAACAGATTCACTCAATACTAATCTAATTATCTAAAATAACATGCGTGTGTTTGATTTTACTATTTGCTATTAGTTATGAAATCAGGCTCTATGAAGTAAAATGCACCATGGAGGTGTCTGTCCGGCAGAAATGAGAAGCTAAAGGTTACAGTGTTATTGTCCTATCAGATGTTAACAAACTATACTGTGTCTAAGTGTGTTAGTTTCACATTGTTGCCATAGTAAATCACCACAAATTGAGCAGCTTAAAACACCACAAATATATTATCTTACAGTTCTGAAGGTCAGGGGTCTGGTACAGATCTTACCAGACTCAAATCAAGGGATCTGCAGGATTTGATCCTTCCTAAGGCCTCTTGAGAGAGTATCTGTTTCCTGCTCCCTTAAGTTACTGCAAGAATTCAGTTCACTGCAGGTTTAAGATTGAGATGTCTGGGTTCTAAGACTAAGTTGAGGGCTATTCCCAGTTTGTCAAGGTCACTGTGTTTCTTGGCTAATGGTCCCTTTTCCTAACTTCAAAGGTGGCAACAGCAGGTCCTTCTCAGATACCATCATTCTGACTGACCCTCTGTCTTCCTCTGCCACTTGTAAGGACCTCTGTGATTAAAGTGAGCCCTTCCAGATAATCCAGGATTATCTTGTTATCTCAACATCCTAACTTAATTTTCAAAATCCATTTTGTCAGGTAAGGTATCATATTCATAGGTTCTGGGGATAAGGATGTTGATATCTTTCAAGTGTCATTTTTTAGCTTACTAAAGCATAATAACCACCATTCTTTCAGAATGCCTTTCTCAGCAAACCTCTATAATCCCTGTTCCTTAAAATGCTCTTTGAACTAGCTTTATCATGTTATGGGTTCCCTTAGAGGTGAGTCAGTCCATTTTGTTCACTCTCTATTTTAACTTCTGAGACTTGAAATAACTATGATTGTCAGTTTCAGAGGATTCACTGCATTTGCCAAGTGGGTTAACCTGCCAGTGCCACTTATGCTGCACTGGGTGAGAAATTCTCTGCCTGGCTGTGTCAGCAGCTATTCCGGCTCCGAGGACAGATACCAAGCGGTAATGAAACTTCATTTTTACTGAGTTTCTTTCTTTCTCTCCCTTCGCCCTCTCCGTCCCTTTCTCTTTCTCTCTCTCTCTCTCCAAGATGTTTGTCATGGTGAGACTCTGGTTGTATAGTCTGATCCTTTGGTGATCTCTCCTGCGTTGATGAGATATACTCCCTCGGGTGACAAATGACAGAGAATCCCATTCGCTAGTCTTCCCAGTTTATCTGTTTGACCATTTGTGACTTCAAGTAAGAAAATATTTTGTGCTTTCTGGAAGTAAGAATAGCTCTTTGAGATCTGGAGTGAATTTTTATACTGTTTGTTTTCAACCTGCGACTGTGTTTGTAGAATTAAAGATGCACAATCCCTGTAGGTGTGTGTATACTCAAGATTCTTGTCTTTGTGTGAGTGTCAAATATTTAATATTTTCCTTTACATGAAGGGTATCAATAAATTAGATTACAATCTCTTTAATTGGTTCAGAGAGATTTTAAGCACTTACATGAATCTAATATTCCCACAATTACCTCAAAATAAAGTTCTAATATTTTAAATGGGCCAGTTTACAAAAACCCTTTTCTACAAAAAATGCTAGCTATGTGGATTATAAGGAAATTAAAATAATCAAGGTGAATCCTTGGGCAAATCAGATGAATTTGATAATTTTGGCTTAACAGTGCTTAGATGTGGGTCATTACAAAAGTTTTGAGATGCACAAAAATCAAGAAACACAAAATATGTGTGGACAGAAACAAATGAAGCCCTCCCAGCAACACCCAGTAAGCTGAGCAAGTTGAAACTTGCCTTGGTGAATTAGAAAGAGAGGTGTCCACTGTGTTTCTTGCAAGTAAAATAACGGACTGTCTGTAACACAGTCTGTCTCAAAACTTTCATAACAACCCACATATGTAATTTTCTGTGGTTTTGTCAGCGTAGGGTATAATCCAATTTTTTTTTCAGGTTTGGTATTTTTTTCATGAAGAAATTAGCCAACCTGAACTTCCTAAACTTTTCATATTAAATAGTTATTAGATTAGCTAATATTAGTCCTGCATAATATTTTGGACAGTGAAAAATGTAAAATTTTCAACTAAATTAGAAGACTTTTCTAACTTTTCTAACAATAGTATTTGCAGTACGTTTGAACGCAATTTCTAACACCCTTAGTTTACTTTAAAACTATACAATATTGAGTTAATTAATAATAATTGGCCACCCAGATAATTTCTAAGTAAAATAGGATATAGAATACAGAAACCTTGGTTTCTGAGCAAAGTACTTTTCTGAAGATATCTACTTTTGCTTCTTAATTGCCTATGTTATGTAATGGTCATTATCTTTGGATCTTGTTTATGGAGGTACTCAGCATTCCTTTTTGTCACCAGGAGTTATGTTCTATGTTCCTCTGAGCTGTTGCGTCTGCTTAAATGCTGTTGTATGTTAGTTAATTCTCAGTTACCTACTACTTTCAGTCCCACCAAAAGTGTATAAGCATTCCTTTCTCTTTGCATGCACACCAGCATCTATTGTTTCTGGACTTTATAATAAAAGCCATTTAAAAAGGATAAGGCAATATCTCGTGGTTTTCATTTACATTTCCCTGATGAAAAAATGCTCAGTATCACTAATCATGTCTTTGTTGGACATTTGTCTATTTGTTTCTGAAAAACCTCTGTGTCTTTTGTCTACTTTTTAATAGGATTTATCTTGCTGATTTGAGTTCTTTGTGGATTCTGGATTCCTTTACTGGATGTAAATAGTTTGTGAGTATTTTCTGTAGGTTGTCTATTTGCTCTGTTGGTTATTTCCTTAGCTGTGAAGAAACCTTTTAATCTAATCAAATCCCATTTATTTATTTTTGTGGTTACCATATTTGCCTTTGGGCTCTTAGTCATACATTCTTTGCCTAGGCCACATCTGCAAGAATTTTCCTTACATTTTCTTCTACAATTCTTATGGTTTCATAGGCCAGTGGAAGAGAAGAAATAACTCAGATGTAAAACTACACACAGCCAATTACATCTTCAACAAAGTACACAACAACACACACTTAGGAAAAGGAGTCATGTTCAATAAGTGGGGCTGGGAAATTTAGATAGCCATGTGCAAAAGAATGAAGAAGAATCCTACCTCTTACAACTCACAAAAATTAATTCAAGAAGGATAAAAGACTTTTGCTTTTTTAAAATTGAGCTGGGATCTCAATCTATTGTCCAAATTTGTCTCAAACTTCTGGGCTCAAGAGATCCTCCCAACTACTTGGGATTGTAGGCTCATGCCGCCACACCCAGCATGATACTTCTAATGATTTCTGCTTCTCGTCAATAACTCCAACCTCAGAAATTTAAACTTTTCACTGAGTTTCTTTACTTTTCTTATTAACAGTTATTAACATAGGCTAAATGAGAATTTTTGCCCTTTTTAATTTTACCTTGTTTAATCCCCTTTTGATCAAAATATAATTTGAGAAATCAATTATACAACCAAGACCATATCTAGAATGTCATATTAAAAATTAACATTATTTACTTAATCAGGCATGAGAAGTCCACCTTGAAAGAGAAGTACTTTATAAGTAGATTCGGTGGTTACAGAGACCTCATACAGAGGTATGGAAAGGAGCTTTCTGGCAATTGTAACTTTAATAAAATTTGGAGGATCTGGAGGAGAAAGGAATTCACCAAACCTATAGGTTTCTTGGCCATGGTTTCTAGCCCCAGCCTAGAAGATCAGATAATCAAGTGTTTTAAAAAGCCCAACCTAAGATTCCTTAATGAAATTTCCAGACAAAAGTTAATTCTGCAGGCCAGAACTTGCCAGAGTAGTTACTTAATACAAATGCTCAAGGACAATGAAATGAACCTCTTAATTCACCTTTGTAAATGATCAGGCTAATGCATGAGACTAGGTTTTTCTGTGATCCAGAACAACATCTGAAGATTATAAACAAAACAGGGAACTGTTAGGAAATAAATATCTTTAAAAAATTGTAAATAAGGTAGAAGAGTAGGCATCATGTCCTTTTAATGTCATGCTAGAGCATTGCTGCAGAGACTTTGTTAGTTACATAGAGGAATACACCTATGTTTGGCTCTCCTACTAAGACGTTAGATACAGTGATATTACATGTAACTTGTAGACTTCTCTCTGGTAAAAAATAATGATAACCCTTAGGTTATGTTTTGTTGTCTTGCATAATACTCCAGTTTTCTGTCTAACATGGCAAATTTATTTCAGAATGTCTTCTCTGAACAATGTAAACCCAGTCTTTAAAATGCTCTTTGAACAAGCTTTACCATCTTACTGGTTCCCTTGTTAATTATCTTTGACAAATTGTCATCCTATATGCAAATTATAATTGGATCACATTACGTTGCAGGATGGAGAATCTGGCAGAGGTAGCCCCTCTCTTTCCCAGTTCTAGGATGAACTGTTGCTCGGCCTCCTCATTTAATGGCACTTCTTTTATCTCCTCTGTTTCCCTCCCACTACCCCATCATGGAGAAGTAGCTGTGGTTCAGTCTAATTCCTTCTTGACCTCTTGTTAACTGCCTCAGAGAGTCCTAGGCCTGCATTAGATTTTATATCTCACTTCTGAGGAATAAATCGGTGGTTGCTGGAATCTGTTCCAGACATAGAACAAGGAAAAAAAATGTTTTTGCCATCTCTCCCCACTCTGCCCTCTAGGGCATGCACTCCTGTTTACTTGTTTATCCAATGATTTATTTACTTGCTCATTGTTTATCTATCCAGTGGTTTATTCAGTGTTCATTCACTCATTAAGATCTCAGAAACTGGTATCAGAACCACAACGGATGGTTTATTAACTTAATTAGGCGAAATCTTAAAAGCTCTTGTTATATAAATGAATAGCACAAACACCTTTCTTTGCACAAAGACAGACACAAATACCTTTCTTTGCACACAGACTGACATTTCTATATGTAGCTAGCTGCTCTGACAGATTAAATCGAAATTTTCTCTAGTTGAACACAAAAGAAACCAATTCCTTACTCTGGCAGAGATTAGCCTGGGGTAACTCAGGCTACCCATACTCTGCCATCTTCAACTTGGGCCTTCTTCTGAGTTGGCCTGGGAATAGGTATTAGAAGGTGAGTGGAGACAGGGAATTGAGGAGTGGGTGAGAGGTTTTCATGGGAGAGGCCTGGAAAGGGTATCATTCGCTCACATTCCACAGTACAGAATGCAATGAAAAAGTCATACCTACCCGCAAAGGAAGCCGGGAGACTTAGTCTAGCTGTGTTTCTAGAAGACAATGGCTCAGTAACCCTAGGTTCTAATACCCAGAATCCCAGAGTGCACTTAGCTCTCACTAACACTGAATCTAGAAAGGAGCTGTCATGTCTGTTTAAAACCTCACATCGCTCTGTTGAGCGGATGGCTTGGCAACAATTGCTCTGGTAGAAAGTACAGAGGTGTAAGCAAATTTCTCCCCACAGGAAGAAGTAATTCCTTTCCTCTTTTCCCCTATACTCACAGATAGAAACCTTTCAACATCATTCACAGAACTTTGTTCAGCAGGTGTTCAGAAATGATTGAGAGTTTGGGGAAAGAGATTGAGATGATCACAATTGACCTTCTTGAAGATAACACGGGAATTATGTCTCTAACTTTACATGTAGTACCTGGTAAATGATTTGGCTGCATATAGAAGGACCTTAACACTACAGGGTTTTATATAGTCTCTAATTTGATACCTTAAATTTTCCACTTTAGCATTACGAGGTTCAAAGAGCAATTTCCCTAAGCCACCAGGCTACTGCACAGCAGAGCACAAACAAAACTAAGTCACTTCTTGTCCAGCCCCCACCATTATGCCAGGCAGCATCTCATCAAGGAGTGAGTGAGTGACCTTTCATTTTAATGCAAAATAAAACAAAATGTTGAGTAACCAAAAATGTCAGCGATAGTAGTACTTTTTTTTTTAATGGAATATTCTGGTTAACTTTATTTTATCCATGGAAGTTTTATATTTTAACCTATAGGATTGAAAATCTTTCTAAGACATACTCGGTAGTTCTTCTGTCTTAATAATCAATGTGTCGTGTCAAGCTGAGCAAACCATGATGCCTTAATGTTGTCCAAATGGACAATTATTATTCCAAAATAGGGAAGGAGATGACAATTTTCAATGCCTAAAGCTCAACCTCGACGACCCGATTAAACTGTGAGAAACTGTTTTGAGGTATTTTGTTCCTTCCATGACTTAAAAATTTTACAATTTGAATCTGGAGACAAATTGCCCATGGAATGTGCTAGACAGAGTGTTCTCACTATTAGCTGGGGGACCTGGGATGTTAATACTTTTTCACCTCTTTATCTTTATCACTCTCAGTCAGGAAAAAGCCTGTATGTAACTTTAAGTACATTTTCAAAAATAATAGAGCTTACTAGATGCCTTGCATTTGAATGATATTCATCTATTAAGAACTATGTTCATTATGGTCCCCATATTCATATCTTATGATTACAATGTCAATTGAGTTTTTGGTCTTAAATCCATTCAATAATTGTATATATTGAAAAATAATGGTAAAACCTTTTTTCTCAGTAGTTGCCTTTGCCCCTGGCTATTTTATATTTCTCTAGTTTGAAAACAGTACTGTTTTATTGCTATAAAAGACTTTAAGCTTGTTTCCTTCTAGCTGTGGGGAAACAGAGACCTGGAAATGTGAGGCCACTTGCATAGGGTCACAGGACGTGACCTAGCTCAGTTTTCCTGATTCTAGTTCAGCGTCTGTCTCCCCATTTGGAATGAGAACACCACAAAAGTCCTCCATTTTTGACTAAAGCCTTGGTACATGTCATCTCCCTTTCCTTGATACTTAGACTATAATCACTTTTTTTTTTTTTTGAGACAGAGCCTCAAGCTGTCACCCTGGATAGAGTGCTGTGGCATCACCGCTCACAGCAACCTCCAATTCCTGGGCTCAAGCAAGTCTCTTGCCTCTGCCTCCCAAGTAGCTGGGACTACAGGTGCCCGCCACAACACCCGGCCATTTTTTGGTTGCAGCCATCATTGTTGTTTGGCAGGCTGGGGCTGGATTTGAACCCGC
>CAUYON010196715.1:0-57978 GCA_963573935.1 Arctocebus calabarensis
AGAGATGCAATTGCTGACACATATAAATAGTTGATGACAACAGGGCGGTTTCCTGGGTAGAATGTGGCCCCATCACAGTGGCCGACAACCCAGTAACTGTGCTGTGAGTGGCGAGTCTCTTATCCACACGTTATTGTGGCAAAGGAGACAGAGCAAGGGATAAAGGTCAGAAGTAAGGTCAGGTCCAGGCTGATTTCTTAGACCAGTTACTGAACCTCTAGGAACTACAGATTTCTAACTTGTAAAACGTGAGTTGTTACCTTGAAAGTGGACATTAACACTGAGCAATACGCTTAAAAATGGTTAAAACAGCACATTTCGCTACATATGTTTTACTACCCTATCAAGGGCTCAAAGACCCTCAAAAACTGGTTTCTAATCAATATTCTACTCAGGGACTACCACGTTATGGATTAATTACTCTGACTTTGTGAAACCAGCACCTTTATTTTTCTGGTCAATTTTTTTGATACCACTATAATCCCATTTATTCAATGAACTAGTATTGATTGAATCGAAATTCGTATCAAGCTTGTGATACAAAGGAAATACAATAGTGAATCTGTTTTCAAGGACTCAAAATCTATCGCTGCGGACAAGCATTCAGGTAATTAGTTATAATTCCAAGAGATTAAGAGTTATAAGGAGAATACTAAGAGCCTATGTCATGTTTTGATGGGTCTTCAGGAAAAATAACTAGTGTCTGCAAACCACACGAACATTATAGACATTTTATCCAACTCTCAGTCTATGGGTCAACTCTGCCATCTACTGCCTAGTACCAAGGCCTCATTGTAGTTGACGTTTCTAATAACACTGCATCTGGCTTGATTTATTTGCCTAAACTCTAAGAAATGAGTTATTCAGCTTTCTTCATCTTCTGTTTACTGTTTTTTCTTTCTTTCTTTCTTTTTTGCTATAGGGTCTTTCTCTGTCACCCAGGGTGAAGCGCAACCTCAAATTTCTGGGCTCCAGCGATCCTCCTGCCTCAGCCTCCCGAGTAGATGGGACTACAGGCTCCCTTCACTGTGCCTAGATAATTGTTCTGTTTTTTGTAGAGACAAGGTATTGCTATTTCCTAGGCTTTATCATCTTTTGTGGGAGAATGGGATAAACTCAACAGAATAAAGCATAGAAAAACAAACACACC
This sequence comes from Arctocebus calabarensis, assembly GCA_963573935.1. NCBI lineage: Eukaryota > Metazoa > Chordata > Mammalia > Primates > Lorisidae > Arctocebus > Arctocebus calabarensis. The sequence continues at coordinate 1,151 of CAUYON010196715.1, forward strand.
AAAAAAACCCCCAAAGAACAAAAAGCCCCTGGAACCTCATGGAACGGGCTCAGGTAGTTCTGAGACTCAATTAGCACTTTATTAGGGACATGCTAAGTTGTAGACACTATGTTAACATTTTTCAACAAATTTTCTTCTTTCCCGTAAAACCCATCCTGTTAGGTAAGAGTTATGGTGTGCACCCCAGAAGCGCGAGACAGGCTGACAGGTTCGGTAACAGGCTACAGGCTACATGGCTAGGAACGGACACGCTGCTGAGTGCTACCCGAACGTCTGTGTTTAGATACTGTTTTCTGCTTCTCTCTCCTGGAGAATAAACCCTGCGAGGCTCCTTGTCCATCTAGCTCACAGCTGTCTGCTCCCACTACGTGCTGGCGTACATTAAATGCTCCATCTAAACCCAGTGAAAGCATAAATGAGTGGTTCTCAGCTCTCAGGCCATGCTGTTCCAACCCTGCCCCAAACACTACATAAAAGTGATCTGAGACCGGAAGCTTTAGACATGCAAGACTTTTTTTCCCCAAAGACAATGCGTTCTTTTAGTTAAAGGAAGTATAACTTTCCTCTTTAGATTTGTATTCAAAATTAACAAATCAGCCAGGCCTGGTGGCGCAGTCCTGTAGTCCCAGCTACTCAGGAGGCTGAGGCAGGAGGATCACTGGAACCCAGGAGTTTGAGGTTGCTGTGAGCTGTGACATCACGACACTCAACCCAGGGTGACAGAGAGAGACTGTTTCAAAATAAATAAATTAGCCAAATCCATTAGTGCTACTAAAAAAAAAATTACTATGTAGACACGGCTTTTTAAAACTCAGTCCATTAAACTGAAGGAACTTGAAAAGCAAAAAGGTTTATAGTATAGCATTTTCCCTGTGCATCATGGGACAGGAAGAGCAAGGAGCGAGCAGAGGTGCCCGTGCTCAGGGACACCCACTTCTGCTGGGTCTGTACTGTTCTCGTTGTTAGGCCTCGGAATTTGAGTTCCTCTGTGGTCTTTACCCTAGCTGTGTTTGCACTATATCATAGAGTTACAGAATTTTAATTTAGCTCAAACAACCTAAGAAACCATATAAAGTTATCTTCTCTTAAAGCCCCTACACTCACCCTCAGACGGTTTGTTTTTGTTTTTGTTTTTGAGACAGAGTCTCATTGTGTTGCCCCAGGATAGAACACCAGGGCCTCAGCCTCACTCACAGCAATCTCAAACTCCTAGGCTCAAGCCATCCTCCTGCCTCAGCCTCCAGAGCAGCTGGGACCACAGGCGCTCACTGCAGGGTCTGGCTAATTTGTGTATTTTTAGTAGAGACTAAAGGATCTGGCTCTTGCTCAGGTTGGTCTCAAACTCCGGGGATCAAGTGATCCTCCTACCTCAGACTCCCAAGTAGCTGGGACTACAGGTATCAGCCACCACACCCGGCTAGTCTTTCTATTTTTAGTAGAGATGGGCTCTTGCTCAGGCTGGTCTTGAATGCCTGAGCTCAGGGGATGCACCGGCCTCGGCCTCCCAGAGTGTTGAGATTACAGGCATGAATCTGGAATCCCTCTCCCATCTTCCTGAAGCAGGGCATAAGGCCAAGGGAGGTGGGTCCCGGGCCTCTGCCTCGCAGACCCGAGCAACAGGTGCCCGGCTCTACTCCCCCAGGGAGGCCCGGGAGAATGAACAGACAGGCCTTGCTGAGTCCTCGCTGTCACGTTGGATCTTCAAGCCCTTTGTCCTTCCCCACTTCTGCCTGATTGTCCGTAAAGATGTAACCAGCTCTGTGAACACTCTTCAACTCCCCATGTATGATTTTCATAATCTTCTCCCTCAACTAGTCAACCTTTTGAGTTGATTCCCAGAAATGGTGGATTTTCTGCAAGAAAGAGGAGCTGAGATTCTGAAAATTCACCAAGATTCATCACCCCGCAACCTGTCCCAAGGGACGAGGCCCTCCTCGGAGGCACGTCTCTATCTTCTGAAGAGAAGGCCGTCTGTCCTATTAAAAATTCCCTTCTTCCTCGGCGATCCTCATTGCCCCAACCACTAGATCTTTGTGCAAAGACCAATCAGACCTTGGCTGAAACTGCCTCGTAGTTTTTGGGGAGAAATAAATGGCAATGTATTTTTAAACGCTCACATTTTGTTTCTCCTCTCACGTTTTTCTCACTTTGTGTCTTTTCCACAATTCCAACACCATTGTTTGCCAAACCCTGGCATCTGTGCCATGATGCTGCAGAGAACAATTATGCAGGCAAGTAATTTCACAGTCAGTCGCAGGAAGGCCGGCCGGTAATGGGGACGGAACAGAGCGAGGTTTGAACACTACTCAAAAACGGAATGAAACCCTTGACAGTCTCAGGCCCACCCTCCTGTCCCAAAGAACTACCCACGGGGGCAGCGTTTTCACTCAAAGCCTCGACTCCCCCGAGAACCTCTCCTCACAGACCCCTCATCCCCCCGTCTTCACCTCAATCTCTAGAAGCAGAAACAAACATGCCCCAGCCTCCCCCCACCATACCCAAGGATACATGAGGGATAAAAATATATTTGTACAAAAATAAATTTTTTTTTAACCTTTCCCGATGCTTTAGACATTTTCTCTTAGTTTTATTCTTTGTGGATCTGTCAACCTCTCTAAAGTACTAACTATGCATCTCCGCTAAGGCCTTGCCAGGTGGGAGCGGTGGGAGCTGTCTGCTCCAAAGCATCGTAGAATAGATGCACCTCCTGGCCTTGAGATATTCATCTGAACCCGATTTCACCAAAGGAGGGGTCCTTATGCACTTGCTTACATGAAGCAAATTTATAGGAAAACAAGGGGAAAGTCTTGATTAAATATAAACACAAAAAATTGGTAATGGCTTCACGCCTCCTGAGTGCGATGGTGGGTGGCTCTGTACAGCACATACATGTTTACACGACACAGCTGTGTGGACGAGCACTAGGTCACACGTGCCCCAATTCCGTGATGGGGACATCAGCTGATGACCCACTGGCCGCATGTTCCGGCAGGACCCCACAGGGCTCCAGCAGGGAGGGGCCCGAGGTCATCTCCACCACTCTGCCACCAGGCCACCAGCCTGGAACACTGTGACTCAGAAAACCAGGGGTGTGGGGCCACCTTGCCCCGGACCGCATACTTCCAGGGTGAGGAGGGTGGTAGCTGACACAAGCCCCCTGCAGGTGGAGCGTCCCTGCAGGCCAGCTACCCAGAGATGCCGGACTGGGTCGAGCGAGAGCCTGGCTTTGCAGTATCTTCACTCCTCAGCCACAGGAGCCTCGTCTGGGCCTCAAAGAAGGACATGGCAGCCACGTGATCCGGTCAGGCTGAGGTGGGACGAGCACGGTGGCTAACAAGCTGATGTTAGCACTATCTTTAGAAAATTAAAGATTGTCCCACCAAAATAATAATAATAGTACTTACAAAAACAGATCATCTTAATTGAACCAGATTAGTAATACTACTAAAGGTCTGGTTAAATAAAAACTACCTCTCTACTGGTAACGTGCCACTTCCCCACGTCACCTCTGCAGACAGCACTGTCCGTGCTGTAACGATGACGAGACCCACGAGCAGGCAGGAAGCCCAGGAGAGCTGACCACTGTGGGGTGCTGGGTAAGGCTGCAGGCGCCAGAGGGGCCAGGGGCTCGGGTTTCAGAGGTGGTGGCCTGCGGGCCTCAGTGCTTTACAGACGGACGGCCAGGGCTGGAAATGGCAAAGTTCTGCAAAAGAATCTGACCCTTGCAACAGAGGGCTTTGTCCCTCCTGGACTTTCTCCTCTGGAGCCACCCACATTCTAGGGCCCCATGGACTGTGGGGAGCCTCCCCTGGCAGGGTCCTGGGTGAATGAAGGTGCGTTGGCTGCAGAAGGCACCAGGCCTTGAGTGTGGACCGCCTCTGGCCTTCCCACAGAGGACTCCAGGGTGCTGTGTCTTGTCACCACCACACCACAAAGGCTGCTGAGACTTTCTAGTAGAGTCTGGGGGAAGGGCCAGCCAGCCAAAGCCCTGGCACAGGTAGGAGGCTCACCTGGGCACCACCTCTGCCTCAGGCAGATGAGACTGAGGATGGCTCCTGAAAGCCACCACGCTGAAAGGCAGGGGTGGAGGGAAGATGTCCCTAGAATCTCTGATAGCCTCTGGCCAGGTGCCTCAGCTCGGCTCTGGCTGAGTACTCCCAGAAACAAAGACTGGTCACTTCCTTCCCCTTCCCCCACCCCAAGTTTCCACCTGGGAACCTGCCCATCCCAGCTGCCATCTCCCCACTAAGGAAGTCCCTGCCAAGGGCACTCCCACTTCAGATGAGGCAAGAGAGTTTAGAAAAAGAGCCCACTCCCTCTGCTCCAGGACTGCTGTTGGGAAGACCCTTTTCTCAAAGCCCCTCCACCCCACCGCCCATCCCTCGTTCAGGCACCTGCTACCAGCAAAGGCTGGGTCCGTGGGCCTAACACGTGAGCATGAGAAGTACTCCAGCCAAAGGGAGGTCTTCCAGTGCAACAGAGGCTAGTTCAACCTGAGAGCGCCCCTGCACCATGAAAGCCCCACGCAGAGCTCACAGCATGGGTGTGGGCTGGAAGGGGCTCAGCCAGGGAGGCCCCAGCCCGCCACCCTCAACCAGAGCAGGTGTGAGATGAGCTTCCCAAATAAGGCTCTGGGTGAACAACGCTGTCCACAGAGAACACTGGGCTGGGGGGCCCGAGAGGGCCTGTAGCCCCGGGCCTGAGGACACAGGACCCAGTGGTTCTCAAATTCCAAGAGTCTTCTAGACATAACCAGCCGTCTGCACGGCATCTTCCCCACCTGCATGGCTCAAACACGCACTAGGCCCTCTGTTCCTGCTGCCTCCTCGGAGGGAAGCCAACCCACAGCGCCCACCCTCCCACCCCTGCAGGCCTTCTGGGTGGCACGTCACGGAGCCCATGTGCTTCCAACAAGCCCCTGAGGCCATCGCACCTGATCCTGCCCAAGACGGGGCCAGCCGTCCAGGAACCAAGGACTAGAGAGGAGACTGGGGGCGGGGGGAACACCGGGCACCCAGGTCCGATCGCCCCAGGTTGAATGTGGAGGGAGACTCTGAAACCAGAACCAGGCGGAGAAGACCAAGGTGGGGCGTTAGCAACAGAAAGTTTTCACCTGGTCTTTGGGTCTTTACTTCTGAAGACTCCCGTGTCGCGTGAAATTTTGGTGAAATAAATTTGTCATGCTTTTCTCTTGCTAATCTCTTTTTTAACATAGGCATCTCAACCATGAACTTTGCGGTGGGTGAGGAAAAGAAATTACTCTTTCTCTTTCATGCTACCTAAAATACCAAAACCACACTTTATAAAATGAATGAAGGGTCAGAATTTGGGAACTGTGGTAGAAAGCCTAAACTCTACAAAGTTATAGGCATTGTTAAAAAAAAAAAAAATTAGGCTCGGAGCCTGTGGCTCAATGGGCTAAGGCGCCAGCCACGTACACCTGAGCTGGCAGGTTCGAATCCAGCCTGGGCCCGCCAAACAACAATGATGGCTGCAACCAAAGAATGGCCGGGCGTTGTGGCGGGCGCCTGTACTCCCAGCTACTTGGGAGGCGGAGGCAGGAGACTTGCTTGAGCCCAGGAGACTCGCTTGAGCCCAGGAATTGGAGGTTGCCGTGAGCTGTGATGCCACAGCACTCTATCCAGGGTGACAGCTTGAGGCTCTGTCTCCAAAAAAAAATTACATATCTGTGTGTGTACATGTGTGTATGTATATATACATGACCGGCCATCGTTCCTAGTTTGATTTCCTATAATTACTTGCTACTCAGCAGTCACATAGCTAATAGTCATGAAGATTCTTAACTTTCTTTATTGCTCCCAGAGATAATACCACCCTTGTGAAACCTAAGGCTAGTTTTTGAGCTGTCTTCTGGGCCCTGCATTCTGGTGGCCCACACCAAGGTACTGACTCAGCATAAGACAACAAGTTCTACTCCCTCTATGATTCCACCCCAAACCCAACCAATCAGCTGACCCAGGTGCCTAGCCCCTTGCTCGCAAAGCTCTTTAAAAACTCTTTCTCTCTAATTCTCGGAGAGATGGATTTGAGAATTTCCTCTCTTCTCTTTGCATGGTGCTTGCAAAGTTAAACTCTCTCTCTGCTGTAACCCTGTCTCAGTGCACCCGCTTCCTCTCCAGCAGCGAGCAATGAACCCAGCTGGGCTGGATATCACCCTCGAGCTTGTAAAACAGAATCGTGCCTGGGCCCCACCACCTAAGATGCAGAGCTACCGAGTCCGGGGTAAAGTTTAGGAATGTCTGGTACGGAGGTGCTCAGGGCTGCCGGTCTGTAAACTGCAGATGGTATAGCAGTCAACCGTCAGTGTCGCAGATTTTAAATGTAAGGCAGCCTTTCAATATTCCCTTCATAAGACGAATGGACCCTGGAGACTGTCTCCAAGGTCAAGCCTCAGCATCAGGTTCTGATTGCACAACAGATCGCTCTTCCTCTCTTCCTACCCTCCTAAATCGGCTTCCCCGAGATCTCATGGGGGCTTCTGTAATTTTCATTATAACTGCGTCTGTTCAGTCTATATAAGAAAAAAAAAATAAAATTTCAACAGGGGAGAAGGAAAATAATGTGTATGCATAAAAAAGCAGATGTGAATATACATTTTTTAAAATCAAAGACGGCACACACCGGTTTATTTTTTAATGCAAAATTAAGAGAGAAACAACAGCGCGCCTCCTGTGTGGGGCTGAGTCAGCACAAACCGTTCTGCTGCATCAGGCATGTGGCCCCACCGCAGGGGACCCCACCGCAGGGCCTGACATTTGCACTAGGGCGGCTGAGAGTTGTTTCCATGGCAACCAATACGGTGGGAGAAGAAGCAGGAAGAAAATGCATAAAGAGACCTGTTTTCTCAAAATTGACTCATTTCAATTTCACTAAAAATACATCATTTTTAAAAGGTGGAGTTGAGTGTGAAATTCTCTCCTAAAATTAAGAAACAAAAAACTGCAAAGAATCTGTATTAGGTTTCCTATACACAGCCCACACAGCCCACCTGCACAGATTATGAAAGTACTAGCTTTAGGCAACAAAATATCACAAGTATGTCAATGATTCGGGATCTTACCAGACCTGATACTTCCAAGAAATATTTGTGTCAAGCAGCCAACCTTTACAGTGATTCTCATCGACTTTTGGTGGGGTTCAGGATACACAACCCTAAAATAGGGCACCCTGGCCTTTGAGCAAACAGAAGCAGCCAAGTCTTTCTCACCTCTCCTCCCCTGAAGCAGCTCAGAAAACCTAGGAAGAATTTTTCTGATCTTCCCCTGAAGTCAGTTATAAAACCCTCTTTTGAGAGTCGCTCTCCCCATATCCAGAGGAAAGGAACATCCTTATCCCCAGACACCAGGACAGAACAAACAGGCCTTGCCTGGGTTCCTCCTCACTACCAGTCACTGCTTCCACAACTGCCCCCTTCTTCATCAAATCGAGCATAAAAACCATACAGGTTTGTTTGTTCTTTGGGACTTCAATTCCTTAGGAAGGGTCCAATGACACATGAAACAGTCATACATCTGTAGGCTTTTCTCTTGCTCATCTGTTTTGCTGTTGTTGTTGTTAATATAGGGTCTCAGCCGTGAACCTAAGATGGGAAGGAAAGATACTTCTTTTCTCCTACATTGTCACAATGTAGCAGCCAAGTGGCAACAGATCCTACTACAGATAACCCAGAAGCCCTTCCATCTCTAAATGACAATTACAGATGAGGAGATTAATGACCTATGCCTTTTGGCCCCAGGCTTTATTCCAGTATCCCTGCCCAAACTTTAGGCCAGATTGATTGGCGAGAGAACAGAGTTTCCACTTGGCTGACCACTCACGCTTGTGTTAAACACGAATTTTCCAGCCCCATGACAATGTTATCTGCAGAAAGGAATCCCAAGTTGCTCATAATTCTATATCAAATGCCTTTTTCTTGTCCAAGAAAGCCAATAAGATTTGTCCATTATGGTCACAGAGTGTTTTCCTATCATCATAGGATATTAGATGTTGCTAGGTAACAGAGTCATTCTTCCAAAAAAGAAACTTAATTCGAGTCACTGCCCAGTATTTTAATAGAACATGTTCAACACACTGGAATAGTGCCTCAATGTAATTTCAGAAGCATTTAGTTACCTGGTCTGTTTCCCAGTGACAAGAATAATTACCATACAGAGAAAATATTTCAAAAAATTTTCCCTATATTAAATATAACAATCCCATTTTTCAAAAAATTTGGCATGCAGTAATCAACTTTTGATTCTCTCAGAATTAGCACAGATTTAAAAAGTAAATGTGAAGTAAAGTCACAAGTAAACAAAAGAAACAGTGTATGAATGTCCAAATAGATGAAATAACGAAGAAATATTGTCACAGAAAAACTGTATCTGACATTACAAAAACTAAAAAAACTTTCCCCTTAGAGCAGATATTTGTTGCCAGAAGATAAATTTGATACTAGCACACAAATCTATAGAGGAAAATTAACAACTGAAAAATAAACATGGATACTAAAATTAATCACCATTGAAATGGCTAACATTTATATACTACCTACGTGCTAGACATTGTTCTAAGCACATTATCAGAGTTTAATTCATTTAATCTTTATGAAAACTCTAATAAGTGTTATTATCCCCGATTTTATGGAAGAATAAACTAACACACTGAGGACAGACGGCTGTCACAGTAACACAATAGTGGGTGGAAAAGCTGGGATTTGCTCCCTGAGACGTGGCTTCGGAGTCAATGATCTCGAGGTGAATGCTGGGCTCAAACTGAACAGAAAGGATTACGTAACGGAACCCAAAATAGGAAAAAACAAAACAGAAAGAAGTTAAAGTATTTCTTTACTTTCAAAAAAATTAAATCAATATTAGATATAAAAATGGAAAGGAAAATTAACTATAAACTTAGAAGGACTAAGGTAGCCAAGTGAAATAAGAATCAATAAGATTATTCTCCTGCCCCCTCCCAGGCCCGGCGCGGTGGCTCACACCTGTAACCCTAGCACTCTGCGAGGCCAAGGCAGGTGGATCGCCTGAACTCACAGGTTCAAGACTAGCCCATGAGCAAGAACAAGACCCTGTCACTAAAATCAGCTGAGCATTGTATGATGCCACGGCACTCTACTGAGGGAGACAAAGTGAGACTCTGTCTCCAAAAAAAAGATTATTCCTCCACCTCTGTTTCTGGAGAAAGGTCTTGCATGTCACCCAGGCTAGAGTGCAGTGGCGTTATCATAGCTCACTGTAACCTCCAACTCCTGGGCTTAAAAGGTCCTGCTGTCTCAGCCATCCAGGAATAGCTAGGGCTATAGGGGATGTCACAATGCCCAGGTAGCTTTTTATTTTTAGCAGAGACATGGTCTTACTCTTGCTCAGTCTGGTCTTGAACTCCTGAGCTCAAGGGATCCTCCTGCCTCAGCCTCCCAGAGTGCTGGGATTACAGGTGTGAGCCAAGCTCTATATCATATTTATAAAATTTAGATCTTTGGGAATAGGACCAAAGAGTTACATTTTAAAAGAAATAACAAAAACAAATCTGTACGTAGTTCTTTCTTTTTTTTTTAGTTTTATTTTTGCAACTGAGTGCACACATTTGAGTTGCCGTGAATACCCGCTCCCTGTAATTACTATGCCTCTAGAGGACACTGTCTAAAACCCCAGCTCCCCGTCCAAGCTAGAAATCCCATTGTGATCCTGAGAGATGCCTGAAAATGAGGAATAAAATAAGTCTCGTCATTACTTCAGATTTCTAATTAAGTCTTGAGAGAAACCAGTAAAAAAAAATGTTAATGTTGAAAACAGCATTGAGAAAAGCCAGATGTACTTTTAAAAACACCCTTTCCAGCCATTTGTTGTGCATCGTGCACTTCGGGGGAACAGACAGGAGGCTCTCCGCTTGCTGTTACGGCAGGAGCACCAGCTTGCTGCCCCCGGCCTCTGCCGCCTGGTCACCTGAGGGCGCGTGACGTGCTCACAGGGCCCCACCCGGCCTCAGGTCAGTGCCAGCAGCAGGGGCGCTGACAGCGTTAGGTGTTTAATTATATTTTCTGGCGGGAATAAAATGGTAGTTTCCAATAATTGAAGGGAACTGTAGGAAAATGACATAATGTTTGCCAATTTGGCCTGGCCCCCTTGGTGACTAACAGCACAGACGCCGACTTCTCCGTGCAGAGCTGCACCAGCGATCTCTGGGTACAAATAGATCCAGCCACCTCTGTCTCGGTATATCCCCAAAAGAACTGAAAGCAGGGTCTGGGGGAGCTGTTAGCGTGCCAGGCTCACAGCGGCTCTGTTCACGATAGCTAGGAGGTGGAAGCAACCCAAGCCCCCAAACAAAGTGTGGCCTATTCAGACGATGGGACACTACCCAGCCGGTGAAAGAAGGACATCTCGTCACAAGCCACAGCTTGGATGAACCCTGAGAATACTCTGCCAACTGCAACAAACCAGTCACAAAGGTCAAATACTGTATGCTTCTACTTACATGATAAAACAGTCAAATTCACAGAAATACAAAGTATAACGGGGGTTACCGAGGGCTATAAATAGTGGAGAAAGGCGTTGTTGCAAAAGTTATGCAAAATACTGAGTGGAATGCAACCAGTGTAATCTAATTCTTTGTACCCTCAGCAAATCCAAAACAATTTTCAAAAAGAGAAAAATAATGAGCTGTTAATGGGTACAGAGTCTCAGTTTGGGACGATGACAACCTTTTGAAGGTCTATTTTACAACAATGTAGACACGATACAGCCAACTTGCACACTGAAAACCAGTTAAGATGGTACATTTTATATATTTTCATCACGATGAAATAAACAAATAGAGCCTGTTAAAAAGACTTTACCCCAGGAACTGTCTGTAAGGTTATGTTGTGATGTAGACCGGGATTTGCCAAAATGAATACGGAGAGTCAGGGGTGCTGGGGGAGACCACAGCCAACTCTGCAGAAAAGCCCCTGAGCAGGGCACACATGTACTCCATCCCCCTAAAGAAGCGAACAAAACACTCAGCAGCTAAGATGATTTTAATAAAGATAGAGAAAATCCACCAAAAGCTGTCAAAGTAAACCCACGACAGCCACCACCCGCGTCCTTCTCACAGAGTCACATGTGGCTGCTTTTTCTCGGGTGCTGGTATTTTTACACTATTTAATTAATGCTTTGTCCCTTAGGCTTTAGTATCATTTTAGCTTCTCTCAAGCAGAGCTGGGTGGTAACATGAAAAAGGAGCCCCTTCGGCCTAGCACCGAGCCTGCTGTCATGCGTCTCCTCTTTGCGTTAGTCACACTCTGGAAGCAGCTGACAACAGAACCTGGCTGGGACCTTGTAAGTCAGTGGACAAAGGCTACTCTCACAAAATAAATGAGAGGGGGTGGAACACAGGAAGCAGTAAGAAAAATGAAAAGTAAAAGCAGCAGCAGGGGAGGAGAAGCAGCCAGGAAACCTGTTTGACATTTAGGACTGAAATCTCTTCTGGGCAATTCTAAACTCGGATTCATAACAACAGACACTGTCTATGAGCAACAGTAACCTTCCAACCAATCATCTCATTAAAGACTTCACCAGTGCTTTCTAGAAGTTACAAAGAGTAGGTCTGGGGGCGGCGCCTGTGGCTCAGCGAGTAGGGCACCGGCCCCATATACTGAGGGTGGCGGGTTCAAACCCAGCCCCGGCCGAGCTGCGAAACAGAAAAATAGCCGGGCGTTGTGGGAGGGGCATCTGTAGTCCCAGCTACTCGGGAGGCTGAGGCAAGAGGATCGCCTGAGCCCAGGAGTTGGAGGTTGCTGTGAGCTGTGTGATGCCACATGACTCTACCAAGGGAGATAAAGTGAGACTCTGTCTCTACAAACAAAAATAAATGAATAAATAAAAGAATGGGTCTGGGAAGGATGAAGTGACGGCTCGAGAACATCAGCTAGTAAAGGAGAGAAGTGATCCTTTAACACCAATCACTGTCTCTGTTACAAAGTATAAATCACAAACTTTTCTTTAGAAGGTAAAATGAAAGCACACTTAGCACTCTTCCTATTTTTCTTTTTTTTCTTTCGAGACAGAGTCTCGCTATGTCACCCTGGGTAGAGTGCTGTGGCGTCAAAGCTCACAGCAACCTGAAACTCTTAGGCTTAAGTGATTCTCTTACCTCCGCCTCCCAAGTAGCTGGGACTGCAGGCACCTGCCACAACACCCGGCTATCTTTTTGCTGTTGTTGTAGTTGTCATTGTTTGGAAGGCCCCAGCTGGATTCAAACCTGTCCAGCCTCAGTGTACGTGGCTGGCGCCTAGACACTGAGCTACAGGCACTGAGCTGTATCTTTCTTTTAATACCTAATCAAGTCAATCCTATGTAAAAAGTTATCTTTCCTTGAATAAAAAGTTCCACTCTTAGACATACTTTAAGATTAAATTAGTAGGCTCGGCCCCTGTGGCTCAACGGGCTAAGGTGCCAGCCACGTACACCTGAGCTGGTGGGTTCGAATCCAGCCTGGGCCCGCCAAACAACAATGACGGCTGCAACCAAAAAGTGGCCGGGCGTTGTGGTGGGCACCTGTAGTCCCAGCTGCTTGGGAGGCAGAGGCAGGAGACTCGCTTGAGCCCAGGAATTGGAGGTTGCTGTGAGCTGTGATGCCACAGCACTCTATCCAAGGTGACAGCTTGAGGCTCTAAAAAAAAAAAAAAAAAAAAGAGATTAAATTAATAAAGCTGTATTTCAACCATCAAAGTCAAATTTAGAAAAATCAAGATTTTAGGAACAAAAGGAGGGATCTTTTTGTTTTGTTTTGTTTTTTATAGAGACAGAGTCCCACTTAATGGCCCTATGCAGAGTGCCGTGGCGTCACAAAGCTCACAGCAACCTCCCACTCCTGGACTTAGGTGATTCTCTTTCCTCAGCCTCCCAAGTAGCTAGGATTACAGGCGCCCGCCACAACACCCAGTTATTTTTTTTTGTTGTTGCAGTTCAGCCAGGTCTGGGTTTGAATCTGCCACCCTCAATATATGGGGCCAGGGCCCTATTCCGTGAGCCACAGGCACTGCCCAAATGCAGGGTTCTTAACTTAGTATATCTAAATAAAAATTAAATAGCACATAAGAAGCCCTCAGTTCAGTGACTACTTGATTTGCAAGTTCATTTCCATGTTCAAGGGATACTACAGGTGCATCCCATCATGCCTGGCTAATTGTTCTAACTGTTTGGTAGAGATTGGGTCTCACTATGTTGCCCCAGCTGGTCTTGAATTCCTGGCTCCCAGTGATTCTCCCACCTCAGTCTCCCGAAGTGCTGAGATTACAGGCCTGAGACACATGCCCAGCCCAAATACATGTTCTGATCAGTCCTGCTGCAATTTATCCACAAGTTAATTCTCCTTAAAGGTCACATGTTTATTCCTTTACAAACTACAAGAATGAGTCTCACCTCACTCAAAACCCTGCAGTGTCACACCACAAACTTTGCCCCATCACTCCTCACATCTAGGCTGCCTGGCCTCATGTCTGGTTTGTCAACCATTAAATGGCTTTATACAAGTAACTCAAACCTAAACTCGGAGCATTTGAAATAAATATTTCAAGAAGAAGAAAAAACTACCAAGAGGGAGAAGAACACAGTCAATATGCCGACTCCTCCGAACTTAAATGACTTCTGCACAATTTTACATATCCTGATATTCACCTATTAACCCATTCATTTAACAATGTGTCCTCTGCTAAATTAAAAATTAGTCATGACATCCTTTTCTTGTGAAGCTGTAAATATAGTGAATTATTACATATAAAAAATAGTAACAACATCACGGTAAGCTGTGGAAGTAAACTTAAAATAGAAGAACCAAGAAAAAGAACCATAAAATACTTTTTTTTTTAAAGACAGAGTCTCACTATGTTGCCCTGGGTAGAGTGCTATGGTGTCACAGCTCACAGCAACCTCAAACTCTTGGGCTTAAACGATCTCTTGCCTCAGCTTCTCAAAGCAGCTGGGACTACAGGCACCTGCCATAACGCCTGGCTATTTTTTTTTTTTTTTTTTGGTTGTTTAGCAGGCCTGGACCGGTTTTGAACCCACCAGCCGCAGTGCATGTGGCCAGCGCCCTGACTACTGGTGCCAAGCCTAAAGACAATACTTCTTGCTAAGACCATCAGAAGAGGTTTCCCAAGGAGAAGAAAAGATGGTGGTGTCTGAGCTTTGGCATGGAGGGCTGGGACCAAACAGAGACTTTGTATTTACATTTCTGCGTCTGAATCATGTAGTTCTTATCCTTCTTTTCCTATCAGGTTGATACTTTCCATTTGTTAATTCTGCAGTTAGCAGGCCTACGTGAATTTTCTCTGCAAAATGCAGTATCGGGATTGAATGTGATAAATGATAATATGATTTATTTGCAAACTGGTAGCTCAGAAGGCCTAGTCTGTTATTCTTTTTCAAGCAAAGCAAATGAACTCAGAGTACAGACAGATTCACATCCGTTCTGGCCCCTGGGATTCTCTTCTGCTCATTCTTTCTAGGTTCTGTGCTTAGGGGAGGCCTGGTCAAGGATGTCAGAGAAGTAAGTTTCGCACGGTCTAGTAACAGAGCCAACCACGTCTGACTGTATGATTTGTGCACTGCATGGGGGTCCGGGCTGGGGAGAGAGAAAGCGTTGTCATCTAACCGCTGCACCACTCACCGGAGCCTGTGTCTGACACGAGAATCCCTTTTCTTCTGCTCAGATGCCTTTTTCTTGCTAAATCATCTGTGTACCACCCTGCTTATCTCCTTGAGAGGCTGGCTTTCTCCAATCACACAAAGGCCTAGTTCCAGATATTCCAGAGAATCAATGGCGGTAAAGAGAAGAGAACTTTGGAATTTTTCTCAGGCTTATTTTGAGAGTTTAACCGTAACTGGAGACCTATGGGTGGCCCTGTCCTTTCCATGTTGGGTACTGTTATCAGCTCTGGTGTCGAACTCTGCCTCTTTTGGTGTGCACATACCTTGCTAAAACTACAGAATCAGAAATCAGTGTTTCCTCCATCTGGAACTGAATGAAATCAAGAGCAATGTAATCCTAGCAGTCCGGGAGGCCAAAGCGGGTGGATCACCTGAGCCCACAGGTTCAAGACCAACGTGAGCCAGAGTGAGACCCCGTCTAAAAATCGCCGGGCATGTGGCAGCACCTGTAGTCCCAATTGCTTGGGAGGCTGAGGCAAGAGAATCGCTTGAGCCCAAGAGTTTGAGGTTGCTGTGAGCTGTGACCTCACAGCACTCTACCCAGGGCGACTCTGTCGCAAAAAATAAAAAAGAAAAAGGTAAGAAAAGTTACACATACTTGTTAGCTGCTGTGTAATCACTGGTCCCATATATATATATATTTTTTTAATAAAGTGATTCTACTGGACAGGCCTGCTGGCCTGGTCTGAATCAAAGTCTCACCTGTTCTCCTGCCCTTCTGGCTTTGAGAGGTTTACAACAGTGAATGTTCTATGTGCCTCGAGCCATGGGTTTCAAGGATAAGATATAAAACATATGCTCCCTCACCCCCAAGCCACACCTCTTCCAACTCACACAGAAAGTCCAAGAGTCTGGCAGATGTTCTTAGCCTGCTCATGGTTGATGAGCTAAAAGCCCAAAGTTAGGCCCTTAACTAGTAGTAATTAAAAATCAGTATCTTCAAGGTTTTGTCTGTCCTACCAAAACAGAATATCCTTCCCCTGCCATCCCCAAATCGCAGGACTAGTAAGAATCCTGAGAATGATTTAGTCTAACACTTAGTTTACAGATGAAGAAAGTGGGGGTCCAGAGGGAGCCAGTTACTTGGCCACTTGGTCATAAACCAACAAGAGGGAGAACCTCGATTTCTGGCTCCACTCCCTCTCCCAGGTTAACTCCTGCGGATCACAATTTCTCCGGTGTTCCCTGAGAAAAATGGGAATTGCACATATACTCGGGGTCATATTTACAATAGGCTTTTCATATAAGGATAGAAGAATTTATTAAATGAACCCAGAAGACACTGCTTAATCTGGAAAAGTCTTCTAGGTAAATTTTTATGGGTTTGAAATCATAGGGTACGTCAGCATATAGGAAATAATATAATAAAATATAATGGTATTTTAGACTAAAATATTCTGATCTGATCAAGTGAGTATTTGATACTACCAGTCGCCAGAAAGAATTAGGGTCATGTTTTAGCTGCAAGTTCCTTTAATGTTTAAACTGACCTTTTCACAGCATAGGAAAAACCCAAACACCTACCCAGCTGGACAAAATTCATGCCATCAAAGTAACAGAGAGTTAGAAATAATGAGCAAATCATCAAGTGTCACGATAAACACATGAACAGTTAAGAATAAAACAAAATATTTAAGTATAGCACAAGGGTAACAACTTTCAACCTTGCACAAAAGAAGAATAAATTTACCAACTAATGGAAATAAAGTTTAAAGAATTTTGTAATAAGGAATTTTTTGAAGGATACACAATTAAAAAGTTGTAAGGCAGGATTTGAACTCACATAGGATTTGAAGCTTTAATTTCTATGGTATAATTCAGAGATTTGGAAACTTTTGGTAAAAAGCGAGACAGTACATAGTTCAGGTTTTGAGAGCCATAGTCTCTGTTTCAACAATTCGAACTCTGCCGTTTAAAATTTTAAAGTTTGAGCTCAGCCCCTGTGGCTCAACGGGCTAGGGTGCCAGCCACGTACACCTGTGCTGGAGGGTTCGAATCCAGCCTGGGCCGGCCAAACAACAATGACAGCTGCAACTAAAAAATATATGGCCAGGTGTTGTGGCAGGGGAGGCACAGGCAAGAGACTCGCGTGAGCCCAGAAATTGGAGGTTGCTGTGAGCTGTGATGCCACAGCACTCTATCCACGGTGACAGCTTGAGGCTCTGTCTCAAAAATAAAAAAATCATAAAATAAAATAAAATTTTAAAGTTTGAAAGCAAAGCAGACAATACGTAAGTGAATGGCTGTGTCAGTGTCCCCATGGGACTTGACTTACAGGCCCAAACAGAGGGATTTTACAAACAGATGCAAATCAAGAGTGCCCTGGGGATAGGATGAACTGGACTTTCCTACTGGACCAGGAAACTATCCACAGTGACTTGCTCTGAACATGTTACAACGTATAAATCACATTACAGATTTGTTCAGAAACTGAACAGAGTTCTCAACACTCTGATCCTGTGTCAGACCCCGTCTGACATAACAATTTTCCTACTCCGAGGTCAGAGACGCCTGGCTCATTTTTGTTATCGTTGTTGGGTTCTACAGAAGCCTTCCACTTGCTTGGGAATTGCACAAAAGGAAAATACATATAACAGGAACCGTTACTTCTTCTAGGAAGGATTTTCCAAGTGATCTGGAGAAGAATAAACTTCAGGAATATGAATTATGTGCCCATCAATGTGACACGGAAATGATGCCCCTCTCTTCCCTGCCAGGAGGCAGTGACAACGGAGTACAGTCCTGGGCCTCAAACACGGAGATCACTGGTTATAGGAAGAAACAGCCTGTTAAATTTGAAGCACTGACAGTTATTTTAGAATAAACAGTTTCTGAGAAACTCAGTAGACACAGCTGATCAGAACTGTGGATGTCACGGATCTACAGTGAGGTGCTACAAGTGGGGTAACAAGTTAGTCTTCTGGCTGATGAAGCTGCCGTTGTGAACAGCCACCTCCTTACTCTCGGACACGGGAGACCATCACCTTCTGACACAGAGGGAAGGCTAAATGGGAAGATGCATTTTACAAAGCAAAATGGAAAAAATATCAACAGAGGATTACATGGTTTGCAGCACCTGGGGCTCAGTGAGTAGGACGCTGGCCCCGTATGCCGAAAGTGGCGGGTTCAAACCCAGTCCTGGCCAAAAAAAAAAAAGTGTCACGCTAAAAAAAAAATTATAAAAATAAATAGAAACACTTTATTTTATGTAACCTAAAATAGATAATAAAAGCCTTCAGGTGAGTTCTATATTTATGAGTTTCTCTTTTAAAACTGTAGAGTAATTGCAAGTAAACCACCAACCTCTTTTCCACCCAATATAAATACGAGTATGTGGGGTGGCAGAAAAATTAGGTTGGAATTAGTTCAAGAAAGGGGGAAAAGAGAGAACAGAAAAACAAACGCATCTGCCCATTATTCTACTGCCCACCCTCCCCAAATACATAAATTCCTTTATGATATTAGACAAAATCCTTTTTCCAAGAAAACCCATCGTTCCACTGGGAGAAAATGTCCTTTTCTTACGTACTATCATTGCACCAAGCAGCCCATACGAAGAACATTTAAGGAATACGTGTAAGGGGAAGAACGGTTCCGTCTCCTTTAGAGAGCCACTGTTTGGGGAGAATGCCCACTTTCTAAATGGAATAGACTTGGTCATTCACAAATATTCATTAGGTCACATGCAGAAAGGACTTCTTCTATATCAGTTCAAAAAACATTTGCTGAACATCTACAATGAACTAAACTCTAGTCATGAAGGAGACCAACACCTGAACACATGATCTCAACACAGCCATATTTACCAGGGGGAGACATTATCTACACACGAAGTCGTAGAAACAGGGGTGCAGGCTTCTGACGGAAGCCACAGGTTCCCGGGGGCCTGAAGAATGGAAAGCTTGTTTTTGCAGATTCTGTCTAACATGGATTATCTATCGACTGAAATACCTTTTCCTAAAGATCAAAATAGGTGACTACACAACTTGCAAATTATTATATAAGTGACCTTAGTAATAAATCATAATACAATATCTGTCATTTGAAGAACCAATGCATTTACTTAATTTTGCACAGGAGCAGAAAGCCGTCTCCGGAGACTTTAGCTGGCACAAACAGCCACCTCAACTCAACTCTGTCATTAGACCACCACCATGGGCGTGTTTTATCTCTGCAGGTATCATCAAAACATTTCCAAGGACAATCAGACATATTCAAGCGAACAATCAGATGCTATCCACTAGACATAAGTGTCTTTGTTTTTAAGCTTTTTTTTTTTTTGAGACAGAGCCTTAAGCTGTCACCCTGGATAGAGTGCTGTGGCATCACAGCTCACAGCAATCTCCAATTCCTGGGCTCAAGCGAGTCTCCTGCCTCTGCCTCACAAGTAGCTGAGACCACAGGCGCCCGCCACAATGCCTGGCCATTTTTTTTTTTTTTTGATTGCAGCCATTGTTGTTATTTGGCGGGCCCGGGCTGGATTCGAACCCACTAGCTCAGGTGCACGTGGCTGGCGCCTTAGCCCGTTGAGCCACAGACGCCGAGCCTAAGCTTTCATACCTCATGAAGCTACATGAAAACACACACACATCCCCCTGCTCTTCTGTCTACTGGCTCTGGCGGATAATGAAAGCCTGGTGCAGGTACAGGCAGCTCGGAGCCAGAGCCCAAGGCACTTCACACACCAATACTTTACCATCTGGCCTAGGACAAACACGGAAATACTGAGCAAATAAAAATATAATTTTTAAAAATTTCATAACTAATTAAAATTTTAAACCTAGACACTCACCCATTCCCATCTGGTTGCTATTTCTCAGTGAGGGGAACAATTTTTCCTAACTGTACCCGTGTGATGGCCGCGTGAGCCACACCCCGACTCCCAGCCTCCGTTACTGCGTTTTCCTCCCAATTCAGCTTCATTTGCTTTGTGACTTTTTTTTCTAATTGGATTTTCAATATTAAAATGCAGGAACACTGTAGAGGAACAGACACCACGCTTGCAAGGACAGTTACTGATTGTTATCACATTAAAAGGACACATTGAGAACAGGACAGTCTCCCGGCAAGCCTAGAGACATCTTTGACTTGAGGGCAATCTCCCAAGCAACTCAGTGTTCTGGAATGAGATTGAAAGAGCAAGAGTAACTCCATTTTGTAACAAACTGCCCACTTTCAGTCTATGAAGGCCAAGCAGGGTGCTCACCCCACCCACAAGATAGCAGCCCAAGCCGAAAAACAACTGTCTGCTACAAGCCCAACTAATAGGCGTAAAAGGTATCTAAAGTAGCCAATCATACTCGCCACAGCCTGGAAATCCCCGACCCTGCTAGTGACGGCAATAAAACCCACAGCAACCCAGGGGTCAGGGTCCTCGGCACACTCCCGGTGTGACGGGTAAACTGAGGGCCCAGGCTCGAGCTTGAATAAAGGCTCTTTGGCTTTAGCATCGAGTTTGTCTCCCTGGTGGTCTTTGGGGATTACGTGATCTGGGCACAGCAAGATAAGATCAGTCACTCACTCACTAGTAAGTTCATGTTAACACTGACGCTTAGCAGTTCTTCATGAGGGTTGTAGGGGAAAACACGTGAGGGGAGCACGTGGCAATCCTTACACAGGCAGCCCTCATATGTAATTACCTGAACTCTCCACACCTGTTGTGTATGTGGTTACTGTAACTCTCCACACCTGTGTGTATGTGGTTACCGTAACTCTCCACACCTGTGTGTATGTGGTTACCGTAACTCTCCACACCTGTGTGTATGTCGTTACTGTAACTCTCCACACCTGTGTGTATGTCCTTACTGTAACTCTCCACACCCGTGTGTATGTGGTTACCGTAACTCTCCACACCTGTGTGTATGTGGTTACCGTAACTCTCCACACCTGTGTGTATGTCGTTACCATAACTCTCCACACCTGTGTGTATGTGGTTACCGTAACTCTCCACACCTGTGTGTATGTCGTTACCGTAACTCTCCACACCTGATGTGTATGTGGTTACTGTAACTCTCCACACCTATATGTCATTACTGTAACTCTCCACACCTGTTGTGTATGTCGTTACCGTAACTCTCCACACCTGTTGTGTATGTCGTTACTGTAACTCTCCTGTTACACCTGTTGTGTCTGTCGTTACCGTAACTTTCCACACCTGTGTGTATGTCGTTAACGTAACTCTCCAAAACCGGGGTGTATGTCGTTACTGTAACTCTCCTGTTACACCTGTTGTGTATGTGGTTACCGTAACTCTCCACACCTGTTGTGTATGTCGTTACCGTAACTCTCCACACCTGTTGTGTATGTCGTTACCGTAACTCTCCTGTTACACCTGTTGTGTGTAACCTTAATAAACAGCTGTTGTGGAGGGGGCGCCAGGCTACCCTGCACTTAAGGTGAGCCGCCTCCTGCAAGCTTGTACTTCTATTCCGTGTCATGACTGGTTCCTTCCTGTGGCGACGGAGACCAGGGCCTTAGGGGTGGTGAAAGAACACAGTAAACATTTTTCAGAATTTGAAACTTCAGCTTGTTTTCTGTGGGGTAGGAATTTCAGTTCCATGTCTATTTGTCCAGGGTACGAATGTGAAAAGTGAATTATGAAACAAGGACCGTAATCAATTTGGTTTTGCAAACAAAATGGATTGCTTGAGAAGAGCCTTGAAGATATGTGAAGTTAAAACTTGTTAAAAGTACAGCCCCTGGAGTCATTTAAACTTTATTTGTAGAGTAAGACTCTTAAAAAAGTCATAAAGTTACATGTATTGAAGAAAATGATGTGAGTAAACCATTTATCACACACACTGCCTAGAATATATGTATTCCAAAAAAAGTAAAGAAACTGAACCGCAATTTTTTTTTTTTTTTGAGACAGAGCCTCAAGCTGTCACCCTGGATAGAGTGCCATGGCATCACAGCTCACAGCAACCTCCAATTCCTGGCTCAAGCAAGTCTCCTGCCTCCACCTCCCAAGTAGCTGGGACTACAGGCGCCCGCCACAATGCCCAACCATTTTTTGGTTGCAGCTGTCATTGTTGTTTGGCGGGCCCAGGCTGGATTCGAACCTGCCAGCTCAGGTGTACGTGGCTGGTGCCTTAGCCCACTGAGCCACAGGCGCCGAGCCTGAAGCGCAAATTTTATTTCAATGTTCTAAGAATGTGGTATCCTTGGATTAGCTACCATTACAATTGCTATTTCAGAAAATAAATTCTCAAACTTTTAAAACTGTCTCACACATGCCCCCTCCAGGCACAAATCAGTTCTATCTGTCCCACATACTCTGCCAGTGGCACTGGTCTGCTTTCAGCAACCTCTCAAGTCTGAGGCTGCTGCCCTCCCTCAGTCCTACCAGCCCTCCAGGCTCAGCCTCTTCCAGGGGCCTCTGAGACAGTTTGTTTCTGGGCCTCTGTCTATTTTCTCTACCTGAAGGCAAAGACCACAGTAGACAATGTATTTCTTCTCCTAGGCTTTGAACTGTGTTAGGTGTCAAAACCCCTTGATGCTACCTCCCCTGGGTACCTGAAGCTAAATTACACCCCCACCAGCCTGTCCAGCTTTCCATCAAAAGTTTTACTATCCAAAAATGGGAATAATAATACTGAGCTGGAACAGATAGATTCAAAATATACAATCTGAATTCTTCACATTGTGCAAGTAACTTGGAGTCTTAGCATATCATAAATTTAAAGAAAAAGAGATAAAAGTGGCTATTTAAAAAAATACATCACTGTTTAAGAAAACATAACAGAAACCTGGGGGGTGGTGGTGAAAAAATATGCATTTTCTGCAAGGAAATAATTTCAAATGCTACTTAACTTGCAATGTTTTACCTCCTTAATTCAAATTACAATACTTTCTCTTTGTTCAACGCGGGATCAATTAAAATGAGTGCTTGATCTATACTCACATACGTAAACTTGAAATATTTCAAGACAGTACAAAACAACTGAAATCAAAGTCGCAACATAAATCCATTTAAAACAATGTATTTCTAAGCAAGAACCAAAGAAAAAGTGAATTCTCTGCACACTGAAGCCTCATCCTTTATTTACCATTCCACAAATAACTTTTTATTGAACATGCCAAAAAAGAAACAGTAGAAACATGCTTTTGAAGTTAACCGAACGCCAAAGCCTGAACACTGTGTTAGACTACAACATAAGATTATCACAAAGCACTAAAACGATTTGGATTTAATTATACAGACATAAATAGAAACCTTTAATAAAGGCTGAAAATATTTATTATGAAAATCAACGAACAATTAATCTTGAGCAGGAATCCTGGGAAATAACATATCATGTAAGTGTGTATCTACTTAGGAGACACTTGTAGAAAATAGCATGTTTTAAAAGTGAGCTCATAGTGGGCGGCTCCTGTGGCTCAAGGAGTAAGGGCACCGGCCCCAAATACTGTGGGTGGTGGGTTCAAGCCCGGCCCTGGCCAAAACTGCAAAAAAAAAAAAAAAAAAAAGTGAGCTCAGATTATTTTAATAAAATGCAAAAGACACAGAAATGACTAGAAATACTTGACTCCATTTCTAGAATATTGCTATAGGAGTCCTGAGTGCTCCCCTGTGATTTTTGAAGTGTGAACAGTGACAATTGAGAATCAGAGGTCAAGAGTAAGGAATTTACTGAGGAGGCAAAAGCACGCTTGTGTTTATACTCTGGAGAAATAGATCTTAAAAATTAAGAGACCTCCAAAAATAAAAGGAAAATGAGCAAACTGCTCTGCAGAGTCTGAGAAGCAGCAGGTAGGATGCTACAGCTGCCTGCTAGTTCAGGTGTAAGAATTACCAAGACGATGGCACCCGGACAACTGAAGCAGCCCTACCCCCGCGTGAAAGAACACTGCACAGACAGGGCCACACAGGGAGTCTGTGACCCGTCCCTGCAAGAGCCGTGACACTTCCTCTAAGTCAAATCACAGAACTGGATGCTAGATAGCTCACTACCCTGATAGAAAAGAGCTTCAGAAATTATACTTCAGACAAAAGGAAAGTTCTTGTTTAATTATCTCGACAGCACAGCCGTGAATAAGCTTTGCTAGCTCAAACCCAGAATGCAGCATGTGTCTTGCTGTTGCAGTAGAAATAACCTAATTTACGTGTGCGCTGCTGAAAATAAGAAGAAAGGCTGCTGTAACGTGGTATCTAATACTGGAGAAAGAGCAGCCCTCTGAGGTCTAAATATTCCATGTCTTACTTGGATAAAAGAGAATCTCTGATTCTGATACATTATTTTTTTAAAAGTCAGGCAAAAGCATACGTTAGAGAGAGTATCCTGCTGTATAAAATTATATTGCCCATCTAGTAACAATTTCAAGAACCACATGTTAACAAGGAAGTCAGTGGTAATTTCAGGCATGGAACCCCCCATCCCACCACCGCATTTAAATTTCTAAGTGATGGGACATCAAGGACAATTAGCAAATAATATTTAAGGTGCTATTTCACAATTTAGAAAAAAGTAGCCCTTTGTTCACTATCATGATTCTTTCAGGATATTCTGCTTTCACCTACACGGAAACACCGAATGGTGAGATTCTTAAAATTAATCAGGATAACCTTGTTTTAATGTGAGCCATCTTCCCTTTCCATTATGGGGAAGTCACACATAACACCGATAATAAGAAATGTCCACGAGGTCTCCTTCTCAACCACAATTCTGGAAGGAGACACCGCCTGAACAGTGTTGAGAATTTTGGCACCGAAACTACTGGCATATTCTTGACAGTCTGATAAACTGCTCCACTCAGCAAAACATCATGAGGGCCATTCCACCTGCCACGCACACCAAAGGACATTCCGAGGCTTGTTTGAACATACAATCGCTTTGCTCGGGCATAGGCGCCCTCACTCAAGATAAACGCCCCAGCTTTAAAGCGTTAAGACAACACTCTCACTAACCCCGCCCGGCAGGCTGCATTCGGCTGGACCACACATCCCGCAGGCGGCAGAATCTTACCTGGGAAGCCTCCTTGGACCATTGCTGCACCAGCGCTCCCCTTAGGGTGTCTGCCTTCCCGACAAACATTCAGTGCTGGAAGCAGCTCTGTCCTCTCTCTTCTGACGACCTTGGGCCTTCCTCCCCCCACTTCCCCCAGATTTTACTATTTTAAAGGGCAATCTGTCAGACTGTTTCGATCACGAGAAGCAATCAATTAAGCTAATTTCAAGCCAGCCCTCAAGTTAACGGGTACATCTGTCAGCAGGTGAAAGCAGCCCAGGAAAGTATGCAGAAAAGCAACGTCCCTGCTTCCCAGCCTCGGACCCTCTGACGCTTCGCGCTGCGGGCTGTGACATTGAGCTACCCTGCTCGCATCAGCCCGCCAGCTCTACTCCAGAACAGGAGGCAATAACGCAACGGGTTATGCGGTGGCCAGCTTCAATGCATATGGTTTTAATGACCCACTTTTCCCACAGAGAAAGAGTTCATCACATTAGTTACATCTTTCAAATGCAAATGAACAGGAAACAGCAGGAGATTGCAGCCTGGCCGAAGTGAGGGCAACAGCCATCAGCTTTCTCTCCCTATTTCTTCCAGCACCGAGTCGTGTTAACAAAGAAGCCAGGAGCCACACTGAACACCGGGGTCTGCGCGGACGCCCCGGGTCTCAACACATTCTCGGCGCAGCAGAGCAGTCCGGTCTTCGCATTAGCTCTTAGGGAAAAAGCACGGGAAAAAATGTGTAGCTTCAGAGAAACCACTAGAAAAATGGTGGCGGTTTCTTAAGTACCACTCAAAATGCTACATCCCCCCTTCACCTGATTTATCAACTGCAGTTACTTCAGAATTTCCTGTCAATTACTACAGCTTCTTCCCTTTGTGAAAGGATAAAAAATCATCTAGGTGATCACTACGCTATGCAGACGCTCCTCAGAGGTCTTAATACAATTTTTAATTTGTAGCTACAATAGGTGCATCCAGAGTCTATCAAGAGTTGTAACTGAGAAAGTTTTCAGAATTTAAAAAACCCACTAAAATAGAAAGCCAAGTTCATCACTCTTCTCCAATTATATGGCTAAAATAAAAATTCTACTTATGCGGGTGGCACCTGTAGCTCAAAAGAGTAGGGCGTCGGCCCCATTATGCTGGAGGTGGAGGGTTCAAACCCAGTCCCGGCTAAAAACTGCAAAAAAAAAAAAATAATTTTCTACTTATTTTACTTATAAATATGGAAGGTCTAGAAAACTGTGATTAACTGTGTAGGAAATGAGAAAAAGAATGTACATAAAACAAAAAAATTTAAATGTCAGCCTTTATGTCTAACAATTTCCCTTGATTTTCCATTGCCAAAACCCCCAAGAAACAAAATTTTAAAAAGGAGAGAACAAATAAGGATATTATTTGGTAAGAGGAAGATGTAAATCCTGCAAGAAGCCACTAAGGCTTATTTGAAGGGAACATTCTTCGCGCTCTTGAATGCTTGGTAATAATTGCTGCTGATTGTAGTGACATCTATTGGCAAGGCAGGGATCAACTACAGAGTCCACAAAGACAAAAAATAGATGAAATTTTAAACCAAAAAAGCTACTAGTTGCTCAATAAATCTTTATCCCACTGAGATAAATTTTCATTCCTACTGAGAACCGGCACACCTCCCACAGAGAAAGGCCCTGACCCCAAATGAGGACAAGAGTCCAGGCCTGCCCTCCGGAACCAATTTAGCGTTCTGGGCAAATCAATCACTCTCGGTTTCCGGATCCTTAACTGTAAATTAGACAGACTCCCAATGAGCTCTCAGGTTCCATCACTGTCAAGGAAAATGCTGATTAATATACTTTCATTCCTTTTTTTAAAGCATCAAGGAAGACGTTGATTAATATACTTTTATTTCCTTCCTTAATTTACTACTTGATCACTCTCCTCCTTTAAAAGAGACCTTTTTATGCTTAATAACTTTTCACTATCTCTTACACATGTGATTCTTTCATTTAGAATTATATTTAGTTTGGGACAACCATAGCAGTTTTATTGAGTATAATTTCCACACCATCAAATCCACCCCTTGCAAATGTACAATTTGAGGATTTTTTTAGTAAATTTATAGTTGTACAACCATCACAACTGTTCAGTTTTAGAACATTTTTACAGCCCATAGAAATTCAACCAAACCCCATCCAAGCCCAGCGCCAGGCATGGAGTCGTCCACACCAGGCTGCCCTTTCTCAACCTGACACTTATCAGCCCTGTGTTCCTTTTCACTGCTTAGTCATATTCCACTATACAAACATAGGTTTTGTTTATCCACCCACCAGTGGGTGGACATGTGGCTTGTTTTCAGTTTTTGACTATTATCAATAGAGCTATGAACTTTGACGGAAAGGCATTTGTACAAACACGTGCTTCCATTTTTCTGAAGCTGAACTTACTTTTTCTAGTAAGCCTCTAGTTAACTTTTTTTTTCAAGCAGCTGCACCATTTTACATTGCCACCAGCAGTATAAAAAGGTTTTAATTATAAATATACTTCATAAATATAAACTATGCTGCCGTTCTTAAATTAAAATCATTTTAGTAGATGCACAGTGGTTTTGGTTTGCATTTCTCTAACAACTAATCGAAAGGTGCTTATTAGCCATTCACACACCTCTGGTGATAAATCAAGTTTTTGCTCATTTTTAAAAATTGGGTTGGATGCTTTCTTATTATTGAGCTGTAAGACAAAATGCTTTTTAAATCGTTTAAATAAGCATATTTTGTTATACTACTAAATTCAAGTGGATTAAATAAAGTTGCAAGTAGAAGTTTTTTCTTAATGGGTGGCATACACATGCTTGTAATGCCTGCTGCTTGGGAGGCTGATGTGGGAGGATTGCTGGAGCTCAGCCTGGGCAATATAGCGAGACCCCAACTCAAAAAACTAAATACAGAAGGCTTTACTCTCAAATAGTTTGGTGTACATTTTTTTGTTTTTTTGGAGACAGAGTCTCAAGCTATCGCCCTGGGTAGAGTGTTGTGGTGTCACAGCTCACAGCAACCTACAACTCTTGGGCTTAAGCGATTCTCTTCTTATCTCAGCCTCCCAAGTAGTTGGGACTATAGGCACCCACCACAATGCCTGGCTATTTTTTTGGTTGCAGTTGTCATTGTTGTTTGGCAGGCCTGGGCTGGATTTAAACCCACCAGCTCCAGTGTATGTGGCTGGCCCCCTAGCCGCTGAGCTACAGGCGCCCTGTACATTCTTCTGTTTTTTTTTTTCCCAAGTAAAAATTACTAAGACTCCTACAGAATTCAGTTTTGACTTGGAATTTGGCTAAAATCTGCTATATGGCTTTGGCCTCCAGAAGGCTCAAAGTCTGAAAGACACCAGGAAATCTTTCAGGCCCCTCTGAACCAGTGCAAGATCAATGGTCTGGTGACAGCACGGATTAACGATAAGAACAGCACTGGGTATTAATGGACTGACTCAAGCAAGGCTGACATTTAGATTTACTGTTCCCACTTAGGGCTAGCATTCTTGAAGTAACATGGGAGTGAAAAATCTCTTTCTGTGGCATGAGCTTGCCATGTCGAAATTTTATCAGTTAGCTGAAGAATAAATGCTTACTTATTACTATAAGTGTAAAATATTAGAAATAATTAAAGATGGAGATTTTAATAAGAGGTTATGCTAATGTTGCCCAACCTGGGCTCATGCAATCCTCCTGCCTGCTGAATAGCAAGGACCCCCACACTTGGCAATAGTTGGTGGTCTTTAGATGAAAAATTAAATTAAAAGGCCAGGCGTGGTGGCTCACGCCTGTAAACCCAGCACTTGGGAGGCCGAGGTGGGTGGATTGCCTGAGCCCACAAGTCTGCAACCAGTCTGAGCAAGAGTAAGACCCTGTCTCTGAAAAACAGCTGGGCATTGTGGCAGGTGCCTAAAGTCATAGCTACTTGGGAGGCTGAGGCAAGAGGATTGCTTGAACCCAAGAGTTTGAGGTTGCTGTGAGCTGTGTCACCACAGCACTCTACTGAGCATGACCAAGTGAGACTGTCTCAAAAAAAAAATGGAATACTTTAAATAGAAAAGTATATAGAAAGTTTATGGGAGAACATAAAGAACATTATATACTAGTCAGGTAACAAAACGTTCATAAAAAGTTAAATATTGCGAGGCAGAGTAATAGAGATTAAGTTTTACCTGAAGTTTTTTGGGACTGTTTGGTAAACTAGCACTCACAGTAAATAAAATAACCTTTAAAATCTGTTTTCAGTTACAGATTCCATTTGAATCATTAATTTTTCTCAACACATTTTCCTCTGTGTACTTTCTACATGGGGAGGAAAGAAGTGATGTCAATACAACAGTCCAAGTCCACGGGAACAGGACCGACAAACTGATGCGTCATCAGTGACTCAGCACTCCTATGGTCATCCACCTTGGTGCAGAGAAAATAAAGGAGAGAAAAAGTATTCGAGAAAAGTGAAGTACTTCTAAATACCTCTCTTTTCCAGTGATCTCTAGTGAAAATAAAGGTGTGATCGCATCACTCTGAGTGACCAGGTGCTGCTGCCCATCTAGCCTATGGCTAGGAGTGAGAGTTATAAGAAATATCTGTACAGCTCACTAATGGAACACCTGGGTGGAAAGGGCATGGAGAGGGATTTGGCTCTCCTAACAAGCACGAGAGCTCGCGAGATGAGAGCAGTGGTGAATTGGCAGTCTCTGCACCTGTGGTGTTGAGAGGCACGAGATCAGCCTTATATGAGACTGGAGGAGCGGGCAGTCGGGAGTGTGCGCATTCCATCACGGACCCGCTTACTCTGACTCTGTCTCCTCTCCTGCCTGCAGAACACCAGCACGGCGTCTCTCTGCTGAAGATCACCAAGCTCTGCTGAAGACTAAGATCTATTTTTCTAAGAAGACTGCTTTACTCTCTCTAAGTCTCACTCTCTATCTCTCTCTCCAGCTAAAGTAGACAGCCCTCAGGCACCTAAGAAAAACTGTATCTGAGCAAAATAACTTAGCAGTCTGTGTCCAGAACCTAGTTAAGCCGGGCCGAGACCTGGCCAGTCCTGGGCCCTGCCAAGTGGTGTCAGAAGTGACATGTGATTGTTACAGGATTGGTCCTACCTGATATTAAACTGCAAACAACTGACTTTCAAAAAAAATTTTTTTTTGACACAGAGACTCAAGTCTCCTTGGATAGAGTGCTGTAGCATCACAGCTCACAGCAACCTCTAATTCCTGGGCTCAAGCAAGTCTCCTGTCCCTGCCTCCCAAGTAGCTGGGACTCCAAGCGCCCGCCACAATGCCTGGCCATTTTTTGGTTGCAGCCGTCATTGTGGTTTGGTGTGCCCGGGCTGGATTTGAACCTGCCAGCTCAGGTGTATGTGGTTGGTGCCTTAGCTCATTTTTCTTACTTGATCTTCATGGCAAGTCTAGGATATAGACGGGGCTCTTTACTAGTGGAAAGACTGAGGCACACAGACAGATAGATGAAAGGATTGTCCATGGTCACACGCTTAGTCAATGACATTAAAGAGATGTACAATCCCTAGAAAAATTCTCTTTCTGCTGGTCATGTAGGTGACCTTCCAACAGGGTGATGGAGGTCCCCAGGGACTGCCCCTGGTGCTGTCCCCAGCTCCTGTGCTGGCTGGGGCACCACAGGGACTGATTAGACAGCTCATGATCAGAAGGCAGTCATTGATTTGTCTGACACAGTGCCAGTCTCCTGACCCTGCCTCAATACCCTAGTCAGTCAGGAGGCCTGATTGCATCTCATGTGCCCTTAGCTAGCTCACTGCCCTCATTTTAAATATGTGGGAACTGAGTTCAGAGGGGACCAGAGGAGTCCAAAATTTCTCAGGGTGTCCGTATCAGAAGCTCGTCTCCTGCACACACCATGCATCTGAATCATGGGTCTTCAGTCTTCAGGCATATATCCAAATATACTTCCAAAATTTATATTCAGAAGAAAAATTTGGTGAAAGAAAAATTAAAAACAGTCAAGAAGGCAAAAAAGAAAAACCAAACCCAAACAACAACACAAAACACACACACAAAGATCTGTATGAGTCCAGATTATATTTTCCTAGCAACTCCCCCCCTCTCTTGGAGCTATCTCCAGGTGGCTGATCCTGTAGCAGCATGAGTTTTGCAGCTGTGTTCCCTTTAGAGTAGACACCTGCTCCTTTGGCCTCCAAATGACCATTGTGAGCGGCAGGGTAGGGGAGCCTATTCCCAGCAGATGGATGAAGGCCGCAGAAGCAATGCTTGACACGGTTCTCACCTTCTGATGAAGTCCTGGGCTCTGGAGGCCTGGCCACCAAGACTCTCAATTGGCTTCCTGGTTTCTTAGCAGGGAGGTATTTGGTGGGTCAACACATAAAATCCAGAATGAAGTGGAGTCCTGGGGCCAGTCCTAGGTTCATCTAGAAGAGGTCTCTGCCGTCCTTGCTGGCACACAGGCTCTCTAAAGCAGCTTGCTCCTGGCTGATGCACTCATCCTTTGCAGAGAACTTGCCCATCACCTTCACCCATATGAGTTGGAGAGGATCTGTTCCAGTACGGTTTTGACCCATTATTCCTCACGCAGCCCTCAGCCCCTTCCAATCATCTGTCTGTACTGCAGCTCCAGCCTTGTGGGGGAAGCCACGTCTCCTTGGCTGGCCTCACCTGCATGATTAGGGTGGTTCTTCAGACCCCAACCAGCTCTGCTCAGTTGAGACCTGAGCTTCTCGCTGGGGCTTCTAGAGTCATCCTTGACATCTTTGCAAGTGGTGTAGGGGAGTAGAGGCAAGAGATGGCTTCTACCCCCATCCTCTTTTCTCCTCTTCTCCCTGCCTGGGTAAGTGTGGCTTGGTTCGAGAAGCCCTCGCTGAACAGCTGCTGACTTCCTCTGCTCTAGCTCAGCTCAGGAAAGCCTGAAAAGCCTATGTGAGCACAGTTAGAGCTCTGCCTTGGTTTTCTTCTCTCTTCTTTTAATCTGGTTATGTTTCCCCAAACGGGCTCCAGGAATGGGCAAGAGATTGAAGGAGAAATTCTGTCTTCTGATATTGATTTTGAAAAGGAGAGAAACCCTTATTTGTGAGCCTCTATTTTCAAGGAATCAATGGATATGCATGTATCATAAAGTCTGACCCAGCCAAAGGCCTGGGTGGTGGAAATGATTGGAGGAGGAGGGGAAGAGACGAGGTATGGCCAGATCTGGGACACTGGGTCTGAAAAAGTTCCAGACCCTGGGACCATTTGAGTGTATTATTCTTACTTGATAGACGGTTTCTGGAAGTGACTCGGCACCTCCCCTGTGACTATCCTGGTCCTGACCAGGCCTGTGCAGCGTGTGATTCAGCAGCCACACACAGGAGTGGGTGTGGGTGGGTGGGATGGGGTTTTGCGTGGTCCTCTCTGTAGATGGCTCTGGGCCTCTCCGGCCTTCCATGGGGAGCAGATGGGACTGACACCCTCAGGGCTGCTCTGCCTCCCGAGAGTTTGACTCCTAACCTCCATCCCTCTGAGTACTCAGGACCACACATGGAGTGGACAGACTCTGGCAAACCTGCTTAATTGTCCCGTGCCTCAGTTTCCCCATAAGTTCAGAGGGGAGTGGCACCTCCTTCTAGCTTTGTCCTGGCTCTGATCTGAGGGCAACTGAGGGCCTGAACCTGGTGGGGCAGAGGTCAGGCTGCGAGGAGCTGAGTCCCACCACCTGAGGGCTGCTGACCCGGTGGTGTGGGGAGAGAGCGCAAGAGATATGGCTCCATTTCTGGAGGTTCAGGACCTCACAGACATGAGAGTCTCAGAACTGGGTCCCTGAGGGCTGAGCCGGTCCCCAGTCTGCTGGGCACCCCGTTGGGGGCAGTGGGTCTGCTGCTGCTTCTCCTGTCTGCCCCCCCGCCCCATGCACCCAGCTGCTGGAGAATGTTCTAGACCTGTGCTTCTGAGAAGCATCAGAAGGGCAGGCTCTCCCCCTGTACCCTTCCATCTCTTGCCTTGGAATCCTTTCTCCTTCCCTCCGGGATCTACTTCCTTGAACCTCTGCCTTCTTCTTTCTGACCCTCTTCCTCAAGTTTTCTGTCTCTCTGTCTGACTCCTGCGCTCAGCACACACAGCCTCCTACAAGGAACATGCAGTAAAGCACACAGCAAACACACAGCCACGCACCTGTCTACCCACAATCCACACTGCACGCCATATTTTTCATATCCTTTTACATACAATCTCATGCATGCACCACACACACACAACTTCAAGCTCACACAACCATATGTCATGCAGAGCCTCACACAAACCCAGTCGCCTCCCACCTCAGGCCACAAATAGCCCCAGACTCCCAGTCTTTGTCTCCTCACCTCTGTCAGCTCCTGGCATGGGGCTGATTTCATAAAAGAGAACTATGACACCACAGGGACCCACTGGAGTGATAAAGTGAGTGAGCTCCAAGCCCATGCAGGTGTGTGCTTGCACGAGGCACCTTGGCAAATGGCAGGCCCCGACCTGCTCTGATCAGGACCAGACCAGTGCCAGGAGCTGGGCTGAGCTGGCTGAATGAATGGAAGTGGGAGAGTCTTACCAAGGGGTCTCTGGCTCAGGTCAGACCAGCAGGAACTGAAGACTGTGTTTGCCTGACAACTGATGGGTGTTCTGTATTAGCCAGAAAAGGTTTCTCCTGCCTGCCGCACTACACAGACTGGGCCATTACTCATCTGTGGGGGACCTCAGGGTTGGTGCAGGGATGGCACTGAGCTGATGAAGGTTTGGTACAAATCAGTAAAAAATGGAGTCCCTACACACGTGCATGTACACACACACACATTCCAACTCTTGTCCTTTCCCCTTGTAAGGATAGAGTTTTAAAAGTGCCCTGCTGAGTGGGGTCTTGGGGTCTTGGTGTGTGCCACACCTTTTGGGGGCAAAGCACGATTGTAAGAGGGACTTTACCCAACAAATGCAACCGGTGTAACATGGTTTCTTGTACCGTCAATGAATCCCCAATAAATAAATAAATAAATAAATAAATAAATAAATAAAGTGCCCTGCTGGTTTCTTGTACCCTCAATGAATCCCCAATAAATAAATAAATAAATAAATAAATAAATAAATAAATAAAGTGCCCTGCTGAGCGGATGGACTGTGGCTCAGTGCTCCCTCTGCACAGGGCAAATGGCTCAGTGAGCTGGATTCCAGCACCCTCAACCTCAGGGCTGAAGATTTGAGCAGCACAACTTGTATAATCAGACAAAGCCACCTTGGAGAGGCACCTCCTCACCTGGCCTTTCTCACAGTCCTGGGCACTGGTGGGATGTGAAGCTTGAGCTGTCCCTACTCGGAAACGACCAGAGCAGTTCACTCATGTAAGGTCATGGTCAGCTAATGGTGATGGGAGGAGCACCAATAATAACACCCATTCCAATGGTTTAATTTCAGACAATCCTTCAGTTTTCAAGGTGTTTTTATGCACATGTCCCATCCTGCTCACGAGGGGCCCTGGCCATGAGGATTTTTTCATCTCTCACCAGCATCTTTCTATATGAAGGGGCAGCCCAGTGTGGTGGCCAGGAAAGAGGTGGGGAATCAGGCAGATGTTGGTCTGAGTGCCTGGTCTTGTCATTTGCTACCTAAGTGACAGTTTAACGTTTCTCTTAACCTTAATTTGTTTGCAAAATTGAAGGAATTTTTTTTCTTTAGAGTTGGACATAAGGAAAATTAATAAGTAGAACTATGGAACCCAATAAGGAATTAGCTTTCTGGAAGGAACAGAGACATGCCAAGGAGGGTCTAAAAGAGACTGCATTATTGTCTGAGCACAGTGGTTCACACCTGTAATCTAGCACTCTAGCACTGGAGGCCAAGTTTCAAGGATCTCTTGAAGCCAGGAGTTTGAGACCAACCTGAGCCACATAGTAAGACCTTATCTATATCAAAAAATTAAAAAATTAGCCAGGTGTGGTGGCACGTGCCTATAGTCCCAGCTACTGGAGAGGCTGAGACAGGAAGATCACTTGATCCCAGGAGTTTAAGATTGCAGTGAACTATGATGATGCCACTGCGTTCCTGCTTTTGATTTCCTAGAGTGAGTTGAGCTTTTGATTTACTTCATGGAACATGTGTGGGGTTTGTGTCATTCATCAGGTACTGTGCCGTGCGTGGTCTGTAGCAATGGACAAGCCACTATCCCTGCCTGGCAAGGGCTTAGAAGCAACACATCCCAATGTGCCACAAATCAGTCATCAGCATATCAAAACAAAAGCATGGCGTGGGCATCAAAGAGGAAGAGATCATACCAGTTTGGTGAAACAAGGAATGCTTTGTCAGAGACGGTGGCATATATTTGTTGCAAGAAATTTTAAGAGGGTTTGACAGATGGAGGCTATGTGGGAGGAAGAAGGCAGCATTTCAAGAAGAGAAAAGAACTTAGACAAACGCACGTAATGTGGAACAGAGACACATGAGATACATGTAACGTCATGTTTGTGGTGGGCATGGCATGGTCCTTATTGCAGTGACCTGGAAATTGTGTGGTCCCTATGAAGTCACAGGACCCAGTTGGAGAGAGCAAAATTATTGCTTACGTTGGTACCCAAAGGCGACATTCTGGTCTACTTTATATAGACCACATAATCCCCTTCTTTACAAGGTAGAGTGGGGTTCATCTTTTCTACATTCATGAATTCTTTATGTTCCTTGGCAAATACTTCTTTTAGATGCTTTTCAAACACCTGTGACTTTCTGCCCCTAAAATCAGCATCTTGCTTCTAAAGAGTCTCATTTAAAAAAAAAAAATCTTTTTCATGTATGCTCCAAAGAGGAATTTGATGTCTCTGGGCCATGAAAGGCAGTAAGCAAGAAGACTTCAGGTAAAGTTTACAGAATTATTTTAAAACAAGGAAGGAACAAAAGGAATATCTAGCTATGTTGGCTCATCAGGATAATACTCAAATCTCTGGAGGCGAAGAAGTCACCCTTCCACGCTTTTGCATACTGGAGTAAAGAAAATTCCTTATAGGAGAAATATTCTCTGGGACTCCTAAAGTTAAGTTACTTTTATTATTAAATGGTACTTAAATTTACATAAACAAAAAACTAGGTGCACATTCCTAGTACTCGGAAATCTCACATAATTATAAAACTAAGTTTATAATTTAAATCAAAACTAAAAACACATGTTCAAGCTGATAACATCCGTTCAACGTGATAGTCTATCATTTTGCTCAGAATAAATCTCTGCTCACAAAGTGAATAACAAATCTGACTCTTAAAGAAAAAACAACAAAAAAAACCAAACAAATCTGACTCTTGAGTAATATAGTGCCAATTCTTTTGATTTTGAGATGTCTGTGTATGTTATATAATAACCCTATGTTTCTAACACTTGTCTTCCCCCCTCATAAATTCAAGATCCAGAAAGTTGAATTAATTACATACCTTCAAATTAAGGCAAACTGAAGTAATATGTCAGCACAAGACCCCTTTCTTGAACTATTCCATTTTATTTTATTTGCCTTCATTCCCCTGCCTTCCCTGTGCCCCCCATACCTGTAAGCACCCACTTGAGTGTGGGTCCTTGGACATCTGCTCTTGAAGATTTGTTTTAAAATAAAATGCATAGTGTTGTTTTGTGCTTTGGCTTTTCTTGACAAAAACAGTAGTGAGCAATATATTTTATTCTTTTTCTTGCCTTTCTCCTTTATTGGCATGTTTTTAAGAACTGCGCATGCTGCTGAGGGGATTTCTGAACTTTGCTTCCAACCACACGTGCAGTGTCAGGGGACGCACTGGCTATGTTTTAATCCTGTCCCTTCCTGGGGATGAACATCTAGATTGACTCCAATTTCCATCTGCTGCAAAGCAAGCAATGGCAAATACCCTGAAAGAGTTGTGAGAAGGCCTCGCGAGAGTCTGTCTCCAGGAATGGGGCTGGTGGCTCTATGACACCTCCTTGGAGCTGACTTCACAGCATGGTTTCTGTGCCCTTTACACACACAATGGGAGTACGTGATGTTTGCCTTCCTCTCCCCGATAGAGGCAGACTTTCAAATGTTTGCCAACTTGATAGCTGTAAAGCATTATCATAATCATTGTTTTAATGGGCATTTTCCCCTCCATTCATAGTGAAACTGCCCATCTCTTCAAGCTGGCTATTTATCATTAGCCAGTTTTCTTTCCCTTGCAGTGAATTTTCTCCTTTTAGCTTTTGCTCACTTATCTATTGGGTTTCCTTTTTTGTTTCTTTGCAGGAAATATTTTTATAACATAG
The DNA here is from genome assembly GCA_963573935.1 of Arctocebus calabarensis. NCBI lineage: Eukaryota > Metazoa > Chordata > Mammalia > Primates > Lorisidae > Arctocebus > Arctocebus calabarensis. The sequence goes on from CAUYON010196715.1 coordinate 38,041, forward strand.
GTAGTAATTTCTTATGGTTTTATATATTGAAAAATTGTTGCCCAGTTTGTCATTCGTCTGTGACTTTTGTCGCTGATGGCCATTAGTGAATAGAAATCCTTCATTTTGATGTTGTGTTCGCAGTGGGCAGGTCCATGCAAACCTACCCCCTAAGCTGGAGGAAGCTGAGGCTGAAGAGGAGGAATAACCAGTTTCATAGAAAGGGAACATTAAAAGCACTTAGAAATAGAAGCCTGGTCTTCGGCAGAGGCCAGATGAAACAAGATGGTAGATCCCCAAGCCATTTTCTGCCCAGACCTAGGGCCCATAGGGAAGGAATGTGTAGGTGACCCCTGAGAGAAAGACAAGAATGCTTTGTGAGTCTGCCAAAGGGCAAGATTTATGGTGAAGGGCAGGGTGATAATAGCTAAAACAGAAATCTAGAGTCATTTCTGAATGGAATTATTTAGAAGTCAACATGGTATCTTGGCATCCAAGATGGAAAAGCTCTAGTCTCCACGTGAATAGTTAAATCTACTGATGTTGTACCTTGTCATTCGTGCTCCTTAAGTCTTGTTTACGGTGCATCTTAGAAGGGTACAAGTGAAAATTACTAAATGCAGAATATAAATGTCTTCCTATAGTGATTAAAAGGCCATGAAGGCTATGTTAAATAAGTCAATGAAAATATTTCAGATTGTATATGAAGTCAGTACCTTGTGCCCCATGATTGCACCAAAGTACACAATTGTGATTTAATAAAAATAAAAAAAATATGGCTCAGCGCCTGTGGCTCAACAGGCTAAGGGGCCAGCCACGTACACCTGAGCTGGCGGGTTCGAATCCAGCCTGGGCTGCCAAACAACAATGAAGGCTGCAACCAAAAAGTGACCGGGCGTTGTGGTGGGCTCCTGTAGTCTCAGCTACATGGGAGGCAGAGGCAAGAGACTCACTTGAGCCCAGGAATTGGAGGTTGCTGTGAGCTGTGATGCCACAGCACTCTATCCAGGGTGACAGCTTGAGGCTCTGTCTCAAAAAAAAAAATTTTTTTTTTAATAAAAATAAATAAAAACTTTCTGTAGCTTTTCACATGTCTTATGTTGAAGTTCAAGATACTTAGCAGAGCTGAGAAAGCCTGGAATATGCCAGTATCTGCATGCATCTCTAGCTTCAACCCACCCTGCCACCCTCCTCACCCTGTCTATTCCACTCACTCAGGGCAGGTGTTCAGGAAATACAGTCAAATGAAAGAATGAAAAGGCAAGCAATAGATTATGGGTTTTTTTGAATGAGAAGCAATATTTTGGTGAACCAAAGAAACACATGGTTGAATTTCAGGCACCAACAACTATCACATGGGGAAGAATCCTGGGGGGCCAGGACCTTCCCAGCCCTCCATACACTGGCCCTGCTGTGACATGAACCACACTGGCCTAAAGGTAAAACCTACAAGGACAAGATTCCAGCAAATTGCAAAATAAGATGTTAGCAAAACACAGTAGCTCAAAATGTCTCCTTAAATGGCTTATTGGTAATGCCCAATAAGCACTAAAGTTAACTTGCAGGTTAATTCAAGGATTATTAATGCCAACACTCCCTGTATGAAGGATTTATCTGATTACCTACCATGTTCTGGATTAAGATGATAATAGGAAGGAAAAGAAGGGTGAAATCATTTCACTCACAATAGCACTTCCCACCCATTAATGGAGATCTGTTTTTCTTCTGCGGCCTTAAAGTAACAAAATCGCCCCAACAGGCCTGGTAGCATGCCAACGGCAGCACAAAAGGGCTTAAGGATCTTTCCAAAGCAAGGCTTAAGTCACAGTGTCCCATCCTGTAGCTGCATCATCTCTTGCCTCCTCTGAAAGGTCTGACGTCAACTGGAAAAGGAAGCTGGAAGGCGGGAGGAGGTGGGCCTCCTTTTCTGAAAATGATAATGATAAATGAGGTCCAACTCCCAGTATCCTGGGGTAGACCAACCCATCCTTCCCAGGTTTATACCAAGGTAATGAATGACAAATATGTCACTCAAATGATGATGACTTCATCACCTCCAGGGGAGAAGATCTTGACAACCCCGAATAAGAGACTTTCTCTGTTGGTGAATGATGCTAAATAGCCGTGTGTCCCTGAGCACCAGCCACCCTGAATTCAAAGCAAATTCTTAATGAAATCAGTAACTGCTCCTAAGCACCCCAGAGCACGTCCTTACTAACAAGTTGTCCCTTTTGTCAGAATACTGAATAAGCAAAAAAACAAATAAAACAAAACAAAACCTTCAGGTCCAGGCACTGAAGGATCCTTAAGAGCAGGAACTGTGTCCTATTAGTCTCTCTAGCTACAAAACCAGAGCACTTCTAAAGTCACCTCTCCAGAAAATTAACAGTTAAACGAAATAAGTTAGAGAATTTTGATTTAAATTTTGTGTAGCCATAGAATTTAACCAACACTAAAATCAAAAACAAACCCCCCCCCCAAAAAAAAGAAAGAAAGAAAGAAAATGCATAGGGGGTAGGAGGAAAAGCAATAGAACTATTTTAACTTTAACTTTTCTTTTCCTATAGACTAGGCAAGTGCAGTAGGGAGCAAGGAGAAAGAGTAGAAAAAAGACTTCCATCTGTAACTGATGCACAACCAAAGAAACACTTTAAACACAGCTGGGCACTATAAAGGAGCAAGTCCTCTAACCAGCATCCCACAACTGCAACCATTTTAAGGAACCTAAACCATTACCTCTAAGGCTTTTTTAACAAAAGAAGGTAGAGCAACTAAGGCATTCAATAGCCTAAAGGCAAGGTTCCCAGGCTGGTCCTGACTCTGACACTAGGAGCCGTGGCTATTGCTATGGCACATCCCCTCTTTTGCATATTGTTTCTTTCCCCTTAAAATGAAGGGTACGAAACAGGTGATAAAAATGGTTCATTTGAAAGTCCAATAATATGTCCTTATGAAATATGAAAATCTTAAATGGTTTATTGGCAACTAGAGGCCAACAAAGGGAAGGAACTTTTAAAGTGATATACTGTTGGCTCCTGATTTTTACAACTTATACACTCTTTTGAAAAGTTAGTAAGAAGGCTGCCTTCTTGGAAAAGGCAGCAAGTCAACATGCAGAGAAAATTTTGCATACTGTTTTGGAAAATTTTCTAACTTCCTGAAGTCTATCTGCTGAATTCCAAGTTTAAAAATCTCAGCTTAAATTGAGGCACTATATTTATTTTTTGGTTAGGAAAATTTTCCTGATGGGTAAGATGCTACACAAGTTTAAGTATCAAGGGTGAGTACACTGATTGTCAGGTGTAGCGTTACAACACGAACAGGAAATACACAACATGCTGTCTGTGACTATTCTTGCCAAAATTCAAACTTGAGCCTAATAAAGCCTTTACACCTAATTACTAGCCTACAAGAAAAGTAGAAATCAGAGGAACTTGTTGTTAAAAATCACATGGGGACCGAGCATAGTGGCTCACATCTGGAATCCCTGCACTTTGAGAGGCTGAGACAGGAGGATGGCTGGAAACCAGGAGATGGAGGCCCATCTAGACAACATAGCAAGACATCCATCTCTACAAACAATAGATTAAAAATTAGCCAGGTGTGATGGCATATACCTGTAGTCCCAGCTATTCAGGAGGCTGAGGCAAGAGGACCGCTGGAGTGTAGGAGTTTGAGGCTGTAATGAGCTATGATCAACCCACTGCACTCCAGCCTGGGGGACTATACATGACCTGTCTTCCCTTTCCTTTTATTCTTCCTGACTCCACTACCTGGGACCTCCTGCTCTTTCCAGATAACTACAGTCCTGCAAGTATCCATATCCACACCTTTAAAGAGCTCATCGCCTTCAACCATATCTTCTCATAGGCTTCTTTCTTTTCTTCTCACTTCTGTCTTACTAAGTCTGTTCCACACAATCCACTACTGCTTTATATTCCTCCCAAGACCAAGCTTGACAAACATTTATAGAGGCCCTGCCTTCAGTTAGAAACACTGGGAAGTGAGAGGTGAGTCAGCCAGAGGCCCGGCTTTTCTGCTTTCTTACAGCTAAACAGCAGGGTAACTAGGCAGCTGTTCTCAGGCAGCAAACACCTTTTATTTGTAGATGTGTACGTTCGTGCGTGTGCGTGGGTGTGCGTGCGTGCGTGCGTGCATGTGTGTGCGCACACGTATGCGTGTATGCAAATCACTTAGAACTATATTAATACAGAGTAGGGCCCTAAAAAATACTTGCTTTCTGGATTCTATAAATACAAATCTCACTTAATTGAAATCTGCTTTTCTTTTCTTTATTCTGATTTTGCCTCTTCAAACTTCCTAACCCTTCCCTTAAGGTCCCACATGGTCTTTGTTGCTGGTCACTTAGGAAACCCTGGGCACCTCTGCATCCTTTCCTAATTTTTTTTTTAATTGAATCATAGCTGTGTACATTAGTTCAACCATGGGGTACAGTGTGGGGGTTTCACATGCAATCTGAGATATTTTATCAACCTGATTGACATACCATTCATGATATTTTCTCGTTTACTATATGAAAACATCCTTTCCTAATTTTTAATGGCTTCTAAAAAGCCAAATTAAGAAGGGTGCCCACTAGACTTGTCTCATTACCTACCTACCATTTGAGAAAACTTCCTTCTGTGATCTGCAGACCTTTTTTGCCTATACGTGGCTTTTAAAATTATTTTTCCTTGTATGTCAGACACTATACACAGACACTATTCAGAAGCTACTTTAAGTTGACTCTTGTTTTCCTCCTAATTCTAAATACTATATTGAATGCTTTATACCTCAAATCTTCTATCTGTTGGCCACTTTTCCCTTAACAAATAGAAATATAGTTTTCCCTCTGTTTTATTTGGACATAATTTGATAAACTGAGGCCCTTATAAAATGTTTGACCTGGTGGGACAGTGTGTCATTTCTGAGTGTCTAATCATTTTGCAACCTCAAAATCATAGGGTAATGACATAGCAATTTTGCCCGAAGACCTACTACTCATCCATTTTGAACTGTCATGCATAGTAAAAATACATTTGGGAGTCATTTTGGCCGTTCTTCCCTCTCTATAAAGAAGAGGTGCTTATAAAATAGTCCAGTGATGGGGTGATTGTCTCTAAAAGGCAAAAACAGACTGTGCTCGGCAGCTCATGACAATAACTGTTAATGGGTTCCTTTTTGACCTCTGATGTGCCTGCAGGCAACCCCATTCATTCACTCATTCACTCACCATCCAACCGTTGCTACAGAATACCCAATCCCCCCCCCTTTTTTTTTTGATTGCAGTTGTTTTATTTTACAAATAGATAAAAGAAAGCAGGACAATATACTATAGTTGGTAAGAAAAGATTTTTGATATATTTAAGTGACACTTTATTCACATATATATATATATAAGCTAATTATACATCGGGAAAGGTTTATAAGAAAGGGTTTTTTGTTGTTGTTTTTTATCGTAGGGGAATAAATGTGCTATGGTTCCTTTTAAAATATTTTCTTAAGTAAAGATATGCTTTCATGACAGTAGAAAATAAATTACCCAGTCCCTTTTAATGACATCTCAGTTCATCAGAAAGATAAGCCAAATGAGAAAATCTTTCAATTAAAAAATATTTTAGCCAGGAAGTCATGTGCAGGAGAACAATTTTGATTCTGAACAATTCAACAGAAAAAAATTTTTTGAAGAAAAATAGCATTTATGGAATGGCTTTTGGGGACTACCCATCATGGTGGGCAGGGTACATAAGCTGTCTCCTTTAGCAATCGTTATGAGTCAGGAGCTATCTTTTCTATTTTACAAATGAAGGGACTAAGACAAATCGATTACAATTGTTCCAGGATCCTCTCAGATACCCAAATTTATAGATGCTTAAGTCCCTTATATGAAATGGCACAGTATTTTCATACAACCTATGTCTATCCTCCCATGTACTTTAAATCATCTCTAGATTCCTTATAATACCTAACACAATATAAATATTAGGTACATAGTTGTTAAGCTGTATTTTTTATTTGTATTATTTTTTTCTATTGTGTTTTTTATTTTTTTTTATTAAATCATAGCTGTGTACATTAGTGCAATCAAAGGGTACAATGTGCTAGTTTCATATACAATCTGAAGTGTTTTCATCAAACTCTTTAACATACCCTTCATGGCATTTTCTTAGTTATTGTATGTATTCTGCATTTAGTAAGTCTCAACAGAAATGTTTTTAAAAATCATTGCTGGTGAAGTGCTCATTAACAAGGAAGGGAGGAAGGAAAATAAAGAAAGAAAAGTTGGACAGCTACTGAGAAAGCAACCCAAGCTTTCATCCCTCAAATTCTTTAACAACAGTTTGAAAACAAGCTCAATTATCTGCCATTGACCTACCTAACACAGAAGGCTGCAACAAATGCCTTGTTGTTGACCCTCTTTTCAGTTCTGCAATTCCACAAATATTGGCATTTACAGGTTGTCTTTGCTTTCCTTAAAATTGTAAAATTCAAAAGAATGTGATAAAAGTTTTAAAATTCTATAAAAATATTTAACTAAAGTGAGTTCATTTTGCTTCTTATTCACTAATTAAAATTTTTTAATTAATTCAATTCTTTCAAAAATGGCATAAATTGGATGAGCTCCTTTTTCTAAAATTATTCTATAGCCGTCCTGATGTTTTCCATTATATACACAGAGAGCATCTGAAATGTTCACCAAATGTGACCAGGGGTTGACATCTATGTGGTAGAATTTTTTTTAAAACTTTTCTCTTATACTTTCTTATTCTTTAAAATCCAGTGGAACTCCATGAATTAGAAGTTACAAAAATCACTGTGACAATATGAGAAGTGATTTTGTTTTTCCTCCCTAGCAATCTCAAATCTCACTACCAGTTTTTTTCCGATCCCTAGACTTGCTATGATACAAGAAATATTTTGCTCAAGGGTAACCCCTATAAATCAAACTCCCACACACTGACATAAAATGAGACATCGGCCAAATTTATGGGGTTAATAAGTCACTGCCACTCAGACGCACCCCAAATGAGCAGGGGGCATCAATTTCATTGTAGATATTCATGGGAGAATGTAAGAAAAAGACATGCAGCCGCACCTTGTCCATACTCACACTGGATGCTGCCTTCCTTCATGAGGCTGGCCCGAGCAAACAGGAACCGAAGGCGACCATGACCTTGACGTCCAGGAAGCGTCCACATCCATCAGGACACTGCTTGCCACATCACATCTAAACAGTCTCTATGGTTCCCTCACTTACTGTCTTTTTATCATGTCTCTTTTGTATTTTTCTCCTTCGGAGGTATACATGACCATAGGCACTCCTTCTAAGCATGCCCCCAGGCTTCCTTGAGTCTTGGCTAAATTTTCCCAGCTTATGCAAGGAGAGATGAAAAAATCCAGAAGATTCTCCTTGATAAGGTTTTGGTGTGAGGGTGAGAGGAGCAGGGCTGGTGTGCTCTGGGAGTTTTATTTATACTGGAAGGAGATTGGTCTTCGTGGATGGTTGGCCCCCTCTGTGGATGGCTGGCCCACTCCCAGAAGAGGCTTTTTCCTACTTTCTGGTTTTTATAATCCATAGTCCTAAAGAGGAGCAGGAGGTGACGGCATCAGAGGACCTCGGTTAAAATCCTGACTCTAAAACCTTCATTAGTGACTTAACACACATTTACAAAAATGCCTTCAAGAAGCCAGACTTCGGTGCCTGAAAGATGGAAGACGTGGTCCCTGCTTTCAAGAAGCCCGCAGGCTCAGAGGAGCGCGACAAATGCAGTGTCAAGTGGAGGGTGAGAGAACAGGGTGGGCTTCATCGAAATCACAGAACGTGGCTGGGCCTGTTTGGCAGCTCCCAGCATCCCCCATGGTGTAGGGACACCAAGCTGTCTGTTCCTCTGGAGAGTTTGGAATCCAGAGAGGCAGCTTCTGCCCAAAAGGGGCACCCAATACATGCAGAAGCATTTAGAAAATCATCATTGATGGAGGTAACTCATGAACTACAAGAGAAGCAGGTGTGAGTGGCTTTGCAGGCAGAAGGGACAATACAGACACAGGCAGTGACAGCTACAAATTCACATTACACCAATTACACCGTGCATGCAAATCAGCTCTGACTCACTCACCCCTAGAACCTCCTGATCCTTTATCTATAGAATGGGGGCCACAGCTTTGCCCACCTACACCAAATCCTTGTGGGATTAAATAAAGAAATCAAAGAGCTATGTCAACTCATCATGAAAGGCAAGTGTCACACAGGACCCCATCGTCAAGATTCAACTCAAGCCAACAGCACTTTGTAGCAGAAAGAATCCTGCCCTGGCTCTGCCTCTAACCCATAGTTTGTCCTCATCATACCCACCCCTCACAGGCCTCGGTTTCTCCAACTGTCTAATTAGTGGCTTAGAATCAGGAAGGCTAAAGGCCCTTCCAGTGCGGATACTTTATTTCCAAGTCCCCTTTAAATCTAGCAGCCAGGAACCAGCATGTGGCCCCCGCCCCCAGACTACTTCTTGATTCCTTGTAACCTTTACCTTGGCAGACAGAGCAGAAGATTCATCAAGCACGCCTGACAACCTGTGGCATGTTTCCTGTTTTGCACTGTTCCTCCGCGGGAGGACGGACACTGCAGGGCTCAGCCCGGTAGCGGGCTGCTGACCCAAGCTGCTTTCCCTCCTGGGTGCTGAGGGAAGTTCCCTGAGCACAGGCCAGGGGCGTTTGGTTTTGAGGTGTGCTGGGATGAAAGGCACCCTGGAAGCAGAAGGCTTGGCCATTCATTAATTAATTATAATTATAATTGAGGGTTTGTTCTGAAGAGCCAGTCCTTTGAACTGACTTTCCATTAACAGCAATTGCCACAAAGCCATCAAATACTCGGAATCTTCTGTTATTTCCTCAGCACTCGAAGTTTTTTCTGGAGACTCGTTCTGAGCTGGCTCTTCCCTTATGAGTCTCTCTCTCCCTTCCCTGTAGACCTGGGGCTGGTTTATTTGGGGGGAGGAGAGGATGTGTGTATCTGTGTGTCTAACAGCTGTTTTCTGAAAGGACAATCTTTGCTACAGCAAATAATCTCTTGTGGACTTTAATCTGGCCCTTTCACATGGCCGCACAATGGAAAAACTCCACGGAAAGACACTTGAGACTAATACCCACCTGATGTCACGGGCCACACCTCCGGGTTACAACTGGAAGGCAGGAAACAAAGTGTCGTATCGCTGTGCTCCTAAACAACAACAATGTGTGTAAAGGCCCAGGGGCACTTCAGGATTGACCAAGAGGAAACACTTGTTGCACAATGATATGATCTTGTTGGTACAATTGTCAGAGAAGGGAACTCCCACAGTAAAGGGCATAAAACCATCCAGGGCAGTCTGAGGCAGCTCAGTTCTGTGGTGCCAGGGAGCGGAGCAGAGCCCGGCCCTGCCCAAACACAGATGGGACCATGAACTCCAGCCACAGCTTCAGACAAAGGCCGCTGGGTTCCGTCCCTGGCCCCCGCTGTGGCTGGGGCCAGTCCAGGAGCTATCCCCGGGCGCCCAGCGTCCATGGCGGTGCAGGGGGTGTCCGCGTCTCCCTTTCCTTCACCACGCCGCGCTGCCCGTCTCCTGGAGGGTCTTGGGGGCCTGGAAGAGGCAGTTCCCTCCTGGGTGGAAATGAGAAGGCCACCATGCAGAACCTCAATGACCGCCTGGCCTCCTACCTGGACAAGGTGCGCGCCCTGGAAGAGGCCAACGTGAAGCTTGAAAGCCGTATCCTGAAGTGGCATCAGCAGAGAGATCCCGGCAGTAAGAAGGATTACTCGCAGTACGAAGAAAACATCAGCCACCTGCAGGAACAGGTAAGACCCTGGGGACCCTAGAGATGAAGCAGGGCTGCATGGCCCAAGAAAGGACGCTCAGGAGGAAAGGTCAGTACAAAAGACAATTTCCAGGGAAACGGCAAAAGAGCTTAAAAGAACTGTGCACAAAGGTTTCTAAGGATATTTTCTATGAAACCTTAAATTTGGACTTGAGAAAATCTTTTTCATATATGTAATCTCCTATACATGAAGTATATAGAAAAAGAAAGCAGAGGAAATTATAGGAGTACTATAGATTATTTTGTAAACGAGACTGCCTGATTTTTCACACATCGAAAAAATCTAAAATGGATGAGGCAATCAGCTGCTGTTTGGTATCACTTACGCCCCAGCGATGTCACTGGCATGATAAGGGCCGGTATTCAGGTTGCCTGCTCAGAGAGTGTTTACTTTCTCATTCCATCAGTTCTGCTCCACCTCAAAGTCCCGGCCACGGTGTGGTTTATCCATCAACAAAAGGCTGAGTGATACCATTCTGAAGGTTACACCTAAAAGTTTTCACTCTACTAGCAGGTACATCACTGGGACATCTCTGGAAATTTCTTTGGAGGGGCTGCTAGAAGACAGAGTTGCTTAAAGTTCTAGGAATGGCATACTGCTAGAAAAAAATAATAATAAAATGAGCATAATTGATAAAATCTGAGGGTTATGGAGACCATTTTCATGAAATAAATCATTTTTTAACTAAATATCAGAAAAGGTAAGTGCAATCCTTCTGGGACAGCTCCTAACATGAGCAAGCATTAGAGGGAATCCAGCTATCTCACAGGTATTTTTTTTTAAACTACCTAACTTCCCTTTGATATGAAGCAATCCCAGAAAATTCTGTATAAGATCGTGATTTAACCTCCCCTAGACAGGGCACCGCAGGTTTCCAATGTTTGTACTATATTATTTCGCAACACTCAGCCATCCTTGCTTGAATGTAGGAAGGACCAATCAAGATAATATAAATCTGTCCTTGTAATGAACCCTAATTATTGAATAATCAACCTAATAACTGACCGTGTAATTACTTTAACTATAGAGTGCACGGTTGTCTTTATGAAAAAAACAAGGTGACTCAACAGTCTTCATGATGTTTTTTGTTTAATAAAGTTGCTTTGGTTTTTGAATGGGGGCAATAGAATATTTTTACAAGTGGAGAGCTGAGAATATGATTCACAAAAGAAATGTGAGGTTAGACCTGATCAAAGAATGTACAAGCTAGTAGAAGGGGGGAAAAAAAGAAAAGAAAGGGAGAAAAAGGAGGGAAACATTTATTGAGCAATTGAGCATTTATTGTCTGCCCAGGCATCACGTTGGGTGTTCAGTACACACATCAGTACTGTTCAAGAGCTTTCTGCAATGATAGAAATATTCTAAATCACCTAATTTAATTCCCACAACAACACTGTTTGGAAAATGAAGCTCAAAAATATGAAATAGACATTCAAAGCCACCAGCAAGAGGCAGAGGAAGGATTCTAACCCATGTCTGTTTCCAAGGGCCTTGTAAATTCCATACAGTGTGGTCCTGACTAGCCTAGCTCATACAAAAGATACTTACTATTAATAAAGATAATGCATTACATCCGCATTGTTAATCACGCGACACTGACACAACACATCAATTTCATTTAATCCTCGCAACTCTTGCAAAGCAGGTGTTTCTATCCCAATTGATACATAAGGAGGAGGAGGTTGTCCGAGGTGGAGGAGTTGTCCAAATTCTCCTGAGCAAAATTGAGAAAAGTGAGTGGATGTGATTCTGAGGGTGGGGCAGCTTGCCCACTACCCAGATGACCAGAGATTCTGGGATCTGAGATTAAATAGGAAACTTCTTCAGCTTCAGATTACACGCTTCTCGATTTTTAATTCAGTTGCTGTGTTTTCTCTACATTTGAAGACTGCAACTCCTTAAAGTGCAGGTCATCCATCTAACAACCTCCCATTTGCAGATGAGAAAACAGAGGCCCAAAGAGATCCTACAGTTGCCTGGGGCTGTCCCTTCTTGGTCTTGATGAAATGCTCTAAGTAGACACAGCTCACCTGCACTGTCACTCTAAGAATAGTAAATGTTACTCCAAAGTCAGCAGGAAAGGGAGTTCAAAAATCAATCAAATCCTTTTGAAATCCAGTTGCATACCTAGCCATAGAGCTATCATAAATAAAACTCCTTGAATGAGTTTCAATGGTCCTGCTTTAGAATTTGGGACTTAGTCAAACATTCTACTTTCCTCACTGTGGTAGGAGATCACACACTCTGGAGCAACAATACTGAATTATATTAACTAGATTTTCAAAGAAAGAACTCGGGGCCTTGGGGAGCATTTAGGTGATTAATTACAACATTCGCTGCAAAATCTATGCCTCATATCTGCATCCATCTTCATCCACTTATGACTATGAAAATTGTCCCAAATATAGTGGTTGTATCATAGTGTGTGTACTGTTACCAAGTAAGCCTGAACAGTGGGAGATATTTTCAAATGTGCTGTATGAGATGGTTGGCTTGATGTGGGCTTTGCAATGAATTTAATTCAATTTAACTGAGAAAAGCCAAATGAGACCACAGATGGTATTTTTGATTTCCGATCTGGCGAAGTGTATAGGGCAAGGCTTCTCTAGAGATCAATCAATACGTCATAGTATGTGTCAAATAGAGCAACTCAGTGCACAAAGAAGTAAGACTTAGATAGTACAAATAGTAAGGGCTCTGGAGGGAAAGGGATTGGTAAGAATGGCCCTGAGCAGCACTGCAGAAAGACGAGGAAGCGTCTACAGTATCCTTTTTGAGAACAAAAGAAGAAGTCACAGCGCCTTTGGAATCCCATAAAGGGAAGAAGGAATCCGGACAGAGGCACCTAGCCTGGCAATTTCCCACCACACATAGCAAAATTTGGAGGCTGCAACCCAACATATAAAGCCTAGGGATGTATCCAAGGCAGCTATTGGCTCTAATTACAAAAGCACTAGATTTTTTTTTAAAGAAAATTGTATAAAACACGTTTTCCTTAACTAATTTCAACTAATTTTTGACAGCATCATATGCCAATAACATAATATTTTATAACATCATTTCATTTAATCTCTTCTAATTTGTCCTAATTCTTTAAAGAAGTGGCTAATGCTATTGCCATTTTATGGAGGAAGAAACTGCGTCTCAGTCAAGCTCACTTGGCTGGTGAACGCTGCAGCAGGACCCCAGGCCCTGCTCTGCGATTCCAGACCCGCGTTCCTACCATCTCTGAATCCTGCCATTGTGCATTCATGATACCAAATTCCATGTAATCAGTGGAGCTTTAAATAGGACCAGATTTTTGAAAGGTGCCTTTGTATTGAGCTAGAGCTCTGTGCTAAGAAAATCCTCTCTAAATAAAAGAATTAACCATATAAATGGGAATGTTGCAGGATTCTCTGACTCCAACTAAATCACAGGAGTTTAGAGCTGGACACCTAGACCACCCGTTTCCACTCCTCATTTAACAAGGGGTGAAACTGAAGCCCAGGGAGTGGACTGACTGGCCCAAATCCACGCAGATGGCCAGAAACAGACCAGAACAAAGGAAAACCCTAGTTCAGCACAGTGCCTGGTACAAAAGCGTTATTATGCTTTGACAATGAGGCAACTTCTAAGACAGTGACATACATCGTATGTGCACTAGTTCTCTGACTATGACCTACCTAGAAGTATTTACAAATATACATGTACACATTCACAGTGCCAAAAATGTGGTACATATTTTAAGAAAGGAAAAGAGTATTAAAATTATAATACTCAAGTCACATTTGATGTCTGCAATTACAAGAGATACAATATACAAGATAACAAATGTTATCAGTATATAATGAGAGTTACAATTTTAGCATAGTTTTTCCTTTCTTAAAATGTGTATATATTTCTTGGCCCCCTCTGTATATATATTCACACCGTTTCAATAATATTTTTCTTTTTAGGGTAAAAAATGATATAAACATATAGTGAAAGTCTTTAACCGGAGGCTGCAGCTTCGTTAGATGGTAAAGAACTGTTTTAGTTAATATTTTAATAGCTCCAATTAGAGCCTTCTCATCATAGAATAAATTACAAATACACATATTTACAAGCTTCACATATGGCTAGCGTAACTTTGGGCATAAAAAAATGAATTGTGTTATGTGATGACTATCACAAAATGGATTTAAAATTAGTTTGTCAACTTCAGTCAGTGACACTGATCAGAAATGTGAACATAATCACAGGTAAGAATTGCATTGGTCCAAAATAGTAATTATTGTACTTTCAGAGAAGTGAACTAATAGTCGCAATAAGAAAGAGTCAGGGCCTAAAGTCCTTTTAACATCATCAGACGTGGATGAGCTAAAGCAGCACGCTTTCACATGTTCATAACCCTAAACCATTTGAAGTCATTTTGAAGAATTACACATCCTTCCCCTTCCTACATCAGTCTTTCAGCGTCAATCCCAGACTGTGAAAACTCAGTGTAAGACAATACAGTGAGCCTGACTGCAGATTGTGTTCTTAATGTAAAATCATTCTCAGCTTTGCACCTAATTTGTGCTCAGCAAATATTTATTGGTTATTCATTGCTCGGTGGACAGAAAAAGCAGTTGTCTATGCTGATAAGCCAAATACCCAGGAAATTAGAGAACACAGACGCAGTTCCCATGTGTGGCTGTGTGTTTTACAGATAGCGGACGGGAAGGTGAGCAATGCTCAGATGATTCTTCTCATTGACAACGCCAAGATGGCAGCAGACGACTTCAGCCTCAAGTAAGTTTCCCCTTCACGGTGTTGTGTGGGGTTTTGTTTTCTGGCTTTACAAAAAGAAAACTCATCTTGCCATTACCCTCATCTAAAATCTTACAGCTAAAACAACAGATCCAGTGCGTGGTACCCAAATGGCCCCTACCTTAAATGAACCAGATATGAAACATACAGCATGGGGATATTTGAATATGAATCAGGAATTAGATGATGTTAAAGAGTGGTTATGAATTTCAGGTAGGATAAAGGTTATACTTACTTAGAAGAACACCTTTTACTTAAAACACACATGCTAAAGTATTTAGTGATGAAAGGTCATCACATCTATAATTTGCCTTGAAACACTTCAGCAGTGAATATACATGAAGCAAATATGGCAAAGTCCTAAACAGTTTCTAAATCTAGGTGTTAGGCATATGTCTATTATTCTAGTCTTCTCACTCACTGTGAAAGTTGACATTGAGTCATCATCACAGAAAAACATAGCATGAAACAGACATACAAAGGACAGCCTATATTTACTCATTTTTCTCTCCTTAAACTTTACAAAAGTCTCCTACAAAAAAGTAAGAGACTCATCTCTAAATTAAGATGAATCCTTTCAAAGACCATAGACTTGCAACAAGAGGCCCACTCTTCTCTTCCTTCTAACCAAAGGTATGAAAATGAACATTCTTTTAAGAAAGACTTGGAAATTGAAGTTGAGGGCCTCCGAAAGACCCTGGACAATCTGACCATTGTCACGACAGACCTGGAACAGGAGGTGGAGGGGTTGAGGAAGGAGCTCATCCTCATGAAGAAGCACCATGAGCAGGTAGGACTCAAGACTCCCCTCCCCTCCCCCACGGTGCCTGGTAATAAAGCACACAGCTCTTCACCCGCACAGTTCAGCTGTTTGGGAAACCACCGCCTGGGTCCCAGTCCTCATGTCTTTCAACCTACATAATCACTAAAAAAAGTTTAATTTTTTTCCAATTTCAGGTTTAACATAACAATCAAAATGCAATTGTAATTAATGATGAATTGGTCAACAGTTTTGCAACACAACATTTTCTTAACACGATACTATAAGAATAAACGTGTGAGACTGAACTTTCATTGGCCCAATATGCAGCAAATTGGAGAACAATAAAGAGAATCTGCTATAGACCAAGATAAATATGATTCTTAATTAAAATTTTTCCAGAAACATTTAAATGCCTTCCCCCTCCCCCCCCCTTTGGAGACAGAGTCTCACTCTACTGCCCTGGTTAGAGTACCATGGCATTAGCCTAGCTCACTGCAACCTTAAACTCCTGGGACAATAAGTGCCCCACCACGTGCAGCTAATTTTTCTATTTTTTGTAGAGATGAGGTCTCACTCTTGCTCAGGTTGATTTTGAACTTCTGACCTCAAATGATCATCCCACCTAGGCCTCCTGGAATGCTAGGACTACAGGTGTGAAAGTGAGCCACCACACCTAGCCTTAATTGACTTCTAAAAAGTTTCCACCCACCTGAAGTTCCTGAGACTCTGATAGAATGATAGAAAAACAATTTCCATTTTAGGCAAACAAAATTGCTTCTGAACATCAAAGAACCCAGTTTCTGAATAGCTGGTTAGACAATGATTGTTAATTAAACCTTCCCTGTGGCTGCTTGGTTTCCATGAAATCCTATGGGTGTCAGCTGTACAGTCATAAGGCATTGACAAGATTTTTAAAGCCATTATGCTTTCAGACTTTTGTTCACTGAACTATTTCCTAAAAACTTTGGCCTATAACCTGAAATGTTCAACTGCTTAATTGTGTAGCCACTTCGCCAGTGAACATTTGCTAAAGAGTACTTTGCAAACTGTATGAGCACAATTCTTTCAGTAATCACAGAAGCCAATCGATTACCTGTCTTGTGCTATTCCTTATAAAATTATTAGATAAAAAAAGCTCATAATCTTTTGCTATCAAAAATAACTGAGGAACCCTACCAGACCAAAGCATAGCAACAATGTAAGCTGAATGTTTAAAAGCTCCATTTACTGCTGCCAATTGACGCAACAATCCAGCCCTGGGATTGTCACAGCCGATTCATTTTCTGTCTGTTATTGAACAGGAAATGAAGGAGCGTCATGTGCCAAATGACTTCCAGGTCAATGTGAAGGTGGATACAACTCCAGGTGAAGATCTGATTAAGGTCCTAGAGGATATGAGGCAGGAATATGAACTTATAATAAAGAAGAAGCATCAAGACTTGGACACTTGGTATAAAGAGCAGGTAAAAGACAGTTGCTCAAACTTCCCAAAGTCCCCATGTCCACACGGTCCCAATGCTGATGCCTCTGTCTCTCTTGTCCCGTAGTCAGCAGCCATGTCCCAGGAGATAACCAGTCCAGCAGCCGTTCAGAGCAACCAAAGTAACATCCATGAGCTGAAGCGCACGTTCCAGGCCCTAGAGATTGACCTGCAGACACAGTACAGCAGGGTGAGTCTGGGCTGGGAGAATCCCGGGCCCCACACCACTCCTCCATGGAGCCTTCCATGACTTCTCTCCCAGGCGCCTACATTCCAAAAACTCCCGTGGGGCAATCTCTCACTTTCCACTTTGCATCCAAATTGGTCATGATGAAAACGATCATAAGAGGTATCATGTACTGAGTGCCCAGATGGTGCCAGATGTGCTAAGTAATTCATTATATTAAATGTCATTAATCCTCACATTAACCTTTCCAGGTAGCTCCTAGTGTCCTCATTTTAAGAGATGAAGAAACTAAAGCTTCAGTAGGTAATTAGCCAAGGTCACACAGCAAATAAGTGATCAATGGTGAAACCAGTGATATTTTGGGGTGGGGGACAGTAGACCCCCATAATTTCTATCAGCACCCTCTCCACTTACAATCAGGCTGCACTCCCCCACTCCTAAAATAAAGAAATTCTGGTGCCAACATGGCAGGTGACAAATCCAAGCCTATCTAATGCCAAAGATCTGCTCTATTTTTATGTGTGTGTCCTAGCCCCCAGCAAATGAAAAATTCTTCTGTCCAAGTGAACCATCATCCTTGTGGTTTGTGAAAATGCTCTGTATGAGTATCATAAGCACTCAGAGTTCATTAAGGAGGGTCTATCATTCGATTCCCTTTACAGCCTATCGAATGTTCTAATCATTCACCAATATAATTCCTAGGTGCTTCTCCACCCTCAGTCTTTCGAGGAAACCATGTGTTTATTTATTTTGCCGATGCCCATGGCAAGTGTTGTATTTTACAAACCCATAATGGTAAAGAGATGTTAAAAATGTGCATTGTATCTTGGCTGTGATTCTATTTTTAAAATGTGCACTATATTGATGACGATAATGAACACAGAAAGAATTAGAGCGTTTTGCAGCTTTCGAAATACTTGAACATACACTGATTATAATGACCTGTGGGGTGAGCAAGGTATTTATACACCTGTTCTCCTGCATTCTGCCCCAAACCTACAAGTCAACCGCCTTGTCACCTGGAGATGCCCAGCAAACCCCAAGAGACCGAGAAGAGGAATCAGCACATGCTAAGTGTTACTGACTCCATCAAGCCATCAGTTGGTTAACGAAAGAAATATCACTTCCTCTTCCAGAAATCTGCTTTGGAAAACATGTTATCAGAGACCCAGTCTCGGGGTGCCTGCCAGCTCCAGGACGTGCAGCAGGTCATCTCGCATTATGAGGAGGAATTGATGCAGCTGCGCCACGAGCTGGAGCGTCAGAACAGCGAATACAAGGTGCTCCTGGACATCAAATCCCACCTGGAGAAGGAAATCACCACCTACCGCCAGCTGCTGGAGGGGGAGAGCGCAGGGTAAGTCTGGCACGAGAGGGGCATGTTTGTGCACCTGGTGGGTTCTGGCAGCAATAGCCACGCTCAAGAAAGAAAGGTTCATGCTGAATTTCTCTGGAGGACACCTCCATAAGGTTGTGCTTGATTAAACAGCTAGGGTGAATTAACCAGCTAATACTCCTAGGACACTAAGATTTGCAGTTAGAACAGTTAAAATTAGTATATTAAAACCTCTAGAAAGGTTCGGCACCTGTGGCTCAAGCAGCTAAGGCGCCAGCCACGTACACCTGAGCTGACAGGTTTGAATCCAGCCCAGGCCCGCCAAACCACAATGATGACTGCAACCAAAAAATAGCCTATAGTCCCAGCTACTTGGGAGGCGGAGGCAGGAGAATCACTTGAGCCCAGGAGTTAGAGGTTGCTGTGAGCTATGATGCCACAGCACTCTACCCAGGGCTCTGTCTCCAAAAAAGCCTCTAGAAGGAAACAACTGAGAAGTTTTTGGCTATTTTGTTTCCCAGTGGGAAGGTACACGATTTTGGCTTCATGAAAAGAAGATGGCAGTGGAAAAGATTCATAAGAGATTGAGAAGTCTAATATGTCTAGCACCCCAAGGAAAAGACTACTCAGCCATATAAAGACCAGACATTCTGACCCAAGAGAATGGGTTTGTTAAAAAAAAAGAAAGAAAGAAAACTACATAAATAAAATGTCATCAGATCAAACCTTGAGCAATCTTAGAAGGTCAGGGTTCCCCAGCTTGAGACCTAGACCTTAGACAAGATCCCAGTGAAGACAAAGCCTGCAGCTGGCTGAAAGAATGGGGTGATATTGTACACCTCCCCAGACTCCAGGATTAGTGGGAGGCAGCACTGCCTCGCTTCTGGACCCAGGAGGTTCTCCCATTAACTCATGACCTTGAGACTACTGAGCTCAGATAATTATCCTCATTAGAGAGCTGAGAATTTACAAGCAAACGAAGGAAGTTAGTTCATTCTGAGTTTGTATAATTGTTGCTAACACTACGTGACCTTTGACCTTTGTCACTTTTATAGGAC
This sequence comes from Arctocebus calabarensis, assembly GCA_963573935.1. NCBI lineage: Eukaryota > Metazoa > Chordata > Mammalia > Primates > Lorisidae > Arctocebus > Arctocebus calabarensis. The sequence continues at coordinate 57,467 of CAUYON010196715.1, forward strand.
AATGGAGGAATCTAAGTCGAGCATGAAAGGTAAAAAAATTTCTTTTCTTTCTGATTCTTTTTTTTTAAGTTTTATTAAATTATAATTGGTGCAATCATGGGGCACAATGCGCTGACTTTATAAACATTCTGAAATATTTTCATTGAACTATTTAACATAGCCTTCATGGCCTTTTACTCACTATATGAAAACATTTATATTCTACATTTAGTAATTTTCACCTGTACCCTTCTAAGATGCACCATAGGTGTGATCCCACCAATCACCCTCCCTCCACCCATCTGATTCTTTTTTTTTATTATTAAGTCATTTGTACATAGATCATACATACATTTATGCCATTATGGCCATGGAATACTATGCAGCATTAAAAAAAATGGAGACTTTACCTCTTTTATGTTTATATGGATGATTCTTTTTTTTTAATGAATCAGCATGTTTATCTGTTCTGTAGTAGTTACAATCCTTAGTGTACTCCCAAATATACGTATTCAAAACTTATTTCACTTTCA